>OMLP01044161.1:9295-41633 GCA_900302685.1 Spondyliosoma cantharus
TAAACATTTTACGTACTATTTGTTTCATACTAGAGTTTGGAACAGGCTAAAAAAACCCTACTGTTTTAGCTATTCATGGTTATGACTCACGTATGATCATTTTCTTAAAAAAAGGAAGGATTTTTAACATTTCTCACAATTTGCTCTTGTGCATGGGGTGTGGTTGTCATTTGACTGCAAGAATATTGTTCATAGAAAAATAACGTACCATGAGAGTGACAACAGTTGATGTAGCTGAGCCTTTACGGTTGCAAAACTGGGAAGTTTTAAACCGTGGTTAATAGTGAAATCTGTTCATCGGTTCGTCCCTAGTTAAGCATTGGCCGGAGAGAGTTGCAGGTATTCCCTCCAGCATGTCTTTGTACTAGTCTGGTGATCCCATATCTTCCACATTCAAGTACTCATTAGCACCTTGCGAATGTTCTAATGAGATGTCTTGTTTTGTTCTGGTCTTTTGATTGAAGGCCTTTTAGTCTGTCGCCTTCAAAGACCAAGCAACTCCAGCTTCTTGTCGTTGCCCATAGTGACCCGCCTGACACCCACAATGATGTCTATTATAAAGCCCATTTTGACTCATTGGTTGCTCTTTTCATTCACTTGTTTCTTCAATTGTATTAGTTTGAATACAAGAAGAGTTTTCTGCAGTTGCTGGGTTACTATTAGGTTTATGTGAAATCCTGGCTTATTAAAGAATATCATGTTGAAGCATAAAAATTAAGGAGATTCAAATAAATGTGATAGATTTAATTTAATCATAATAAGCACATACTCAGTATCACATACACTACGGTTTAATTTTCTACATTAGGAGGTTATTTAACCTCTCTAACATACCATTTCTGCAATTTGTTGCTTTTATACAAATGTTAGATGTGCTGCATTCTATCCTCTTTAGGATTCTGTTATCAAATTTAATTTTGCTTGATTCTAAATTATTTATTTGTGGTAATCTATGCTTTAATAATAAGTCTATCAATATTGATGATGAAATGTTATATACGTGTGTATATTTAGCTTTTTCTTCTTTCCTTTCTGTGCCATATGTGGCAACTAAGAAACAGTTTACAGTGGGAGAAAGCCAAAGAAGTGCATTTAGTCCTCGGCTTCTCTTGCCAGTTATTAAACATGCTGTTGATATCTGAAAGGTTTTTGCATGGGGGTTCATCCAGCTTGGATCTCTTTTTTCGTATAATAATTTCTAACTGTGAGAGTGCTCAGTTTATGAGGGCACTTGCAGGACCTTGGCAACACACTGATGATCGCTGCAGCACAATGATGAATTCAAAGAACCTCTATTGCCAATCATAATATGTGTGACTTGTTGAATTTTGTGTCCAAAGTGTCAACTATCATGATTCTTTATTAATGAATGCATCAATTAACAATGTCAAAAGCGGGCCCTCGTAGTGAACCACCTACAAAGAATTATTACCTGAATCTGCCGCTCCCTCCAGGTTTACAGAGCTGTTTAGCTATTCAGCCCCAACTTGACAGTTTTGGTTCACTTTAAGTACTCTTATAGCATTTCTGGCTGCTTCAGGCTCCAAATGGCAGACAGACTGAGTTAGTGATTAGATAAAGAGCATAGTGGAGCATTTAACAATTAGTGTCATTTACAACGGACACATGGAGCATGACAACAACATAACTGTTACAAATATAAACTCAGTGCTCTTTGTGGAGAACAATTACAAACACCTTTTGTAAATTGCCACAAAAACATTCCTTTGTATGTACTGACACATACATTAATACACATTTGTGAAAGGCTCATATCGGCCCACTATGTAATTGATGCTCCTCTAGTATGTAAGCATTGTTTACTGACCTCGAGGTTGCAACATTTCTTTCTTTCTTTCTTTTCGTTGTGCCTGTGCCTAAACACAGTGAAAGCATTGCTAAGATTCTCTGAATTGTAATTAAATTTGCTTCATCACTGACAGAGCTCTTTTGTGTTTCAATCTAATAAGTGCATTTGTAAGAGCAATTTATATTCCGCCTTCAATATCCACAGCTTTGAATGCAAGCTGTTTACTTTTACCCTCATGTAACCTATACTTTCCACTGATTCCCTGGGTAGAGAGGACCAAGATGTTAGCCAGAAGTGGCTCAAGAATGTAAACAAAAAAATATTATTATAACTATTATTGATTATTTAATATTCAACACAAATTTGGGTTTTTCTGTTTTTATTTCTTACTTATGTTACTGATCTGTAATGATTAAATGATTGATTATGCTATCTAGTAAGTGCAGTATCATGACTGTTTATTAGTTAGTTTATTAGACTAGTTATTTCATCACTTAAAATTTAGCAAATGGTCAAGTTCTTTCTCTGTTTCTCCATTATCAAATCAGGCTTTTGTTGTAACAACTGCAACGTAAAATCTGCTGTTGATATTGCCGTCCATTCAGAGGACTTCATTAGTAACTGCTTGCCACAGTCTAACATCTTTAACCCAACTATCCATGTTGTCGTCACTGGTTGAAGGCAGCAGCAGACACTGAGTTGCCACTACAGAAATGTTGATGACGTGAGATTTCAAAGCAAAAGACTGGTCGATTTGTCCATAAGAACTACCCAATATTTCGAATGTAATTAAGTAGGTGAGTCTACAGCAGATAATTGATGATTGACACAGAGGTACAGCAGCTACTTGGTATTCAACAGGAGCAGCCTGAATCCTTATATTTAATTGAACCTCAGTTTAAATGTTTCAATGGTATCAGCCATTCTCAGCAGGAGATTTCTCTGAGGAACAAGGTATTGAAGGGGAGCCTGTAAGTTAAAGACTAATTTTCTTCACCTGACTCTGCAAGACATTAAAAATCCGAGACCCTTCCACACGTGAGCAGGCCAGCGCTCGGTGAAGAGCCGCATAAAGCGGAGTACGTGGGAATCCAATCAATCCGGCAAAGGTTAGGCGGAGTTTGATGAGCGAGTTTCTACAAAGTCGTCCTCGACTGCACAATCATTGCGCTGTGTGCTGTAGAAATGGCTGTGTCGCAGCAGTGTTGTTTTCCTGATATAGGGACAGAGTCTATAGGGGTTGAGTCGGTTCAGACTTTCTAGCAGAGTACAAATTGTACACTTCATGCAAATTCAGAGCACAGAAAAATGAGTTGCTGGAGCCTTAAAATTAGAATATTTAGCTTAAGCTTTATACACTGAGTTTAAACATGTATTGACAGTGACTTCTCTCCCTCTTCCCTCCTTGATGTAAAGTGTTGTGAAGCTGAAAGTAAAGCTGCATTGTATTGTGTTTAAGGCCAGCGACTCTCATGTTAGCGTCCAGAAGAGGTGGAAGCTAGACACTATTGTCGAATGCCTTGGTCAAGAGGTGATGTGCAGTCTGAAAAGAAACAGTCTCAGTTGTTTCATTGAGACAGCACACATTCAGAAATGGGAAGAAAAACAGATTTTACAGTGCAGACTGGGGTGTTTCTTGACAGGGAAAAAGGAAAACCAGTGGAACAGTCACTCTTCAATTGTTACTTCATTCCATCACCGCAATGACATTGCTTTGTAATAGGTTCTCCAAAGCTTTTAAGATAAAACGTGTGGCTTTGAAAAACGTGTTTAGTTATCATGAAGTCATGGATCAAGTGAGGCTGCTTTTCTTTTGCAGGAGAGGCTGAACACTTGCCTTCTTCAAATAATCAGGAATGCCATCAGTGGAGAGGAAAACCATTCATAATAGAGAGCAAGCAAGAGCCCACAGCCCCCTGCAACCTCTTTGAGGGATTTAGTGTGAATAATATCTAAGGGAATTTGGGTGGGTTGGAAGATAACCACAAAGAGTGGGTTCAGCAGTGATAATTTTACGCATGAGCACCTTAAGGCCAGAACATTCACCAACAGAAATAGATTCACTGTGCTAAAAACAGTTTCAAAGAAATCACTGCGGTCTAAGATGGCAAGAAAGAGAGCTGTAAGCGAGGTGTAATGTGGGAATGGGAAATTTGAATGAACTCGACAGACTGTAAATGTATTCATACCTGAAAAGTAACTATATACATGATAGCCCACAATTATTACTTAGAATAGCATATATAAGTAAACTGTCTACTGTACATATTGCAAGTGATAAGAATATAGTGCCAATATCATTCCTTTAAGTCTAATTCAAAGCCTTAAATGCTTATTTTAATGGCAGAGGCGTTTCAATTTTGATCCTCTCCCTATTCAACTAATCAAGCTCTGAATCATCCTCAAAGCTCCAGCGTCCCTTTGAGCCAAATTCATGATCAACCATCCAGAATACAACACATACTGTATATATTATTTCCCCCTAAATCGTTTTGCAGTTTAGTGCTTCAGGCTTGATTATGGTAACCGCTCATCCTTTAATAATGCCTATGCACTGTGTAAGTATAATAAGAAGAGAGTAGAACATTTCAATAATTAGATGATTAGCCTAATGTTTTGAATCGCTGTGTTCATTTAATTTTGATGGGGTGAGAAAAATGAATTTGCTTTGCTCTGACTTTCTTTTTTTAAACAGATCGTAGATGGTTCTAATGTCTTTGAGTAACAGATACCTCCTGCTGGCTTCTACGATAGAGGTTAAGTCAGTAGTTTGCTACTTAAGCAGAGTTGCAGCAGCACTCAACTTTAAATTATTTTATTGACATTGCATTCATAGGTCTGGTGGACAAAACCAAATAATTGGTGGAATTATTCTGTGACAGCATGATCGTATGTTGCCATTGAACAAAATTCAGTGCCATCTCTGGAACCGGCTCTTTGCACTTTGCACAGAAAGAACTGCCTCCTGGCCAGTAAAACTGGTTCTAGAACAAAGAGCTGCTTACGTCAGGGGCTGGTGGTGGGATTATTGTGACCGAGGACCAATTCATGACCAGAGCTAGTGTAGCGTGTTCTCACTCATCCGTGGGAGAATAAACAAAAGATCTAAACTATTTTCACTAATGGAAGCAACAGCGGTCCGGGGATCAGCCATATTTGGGTGCCAGTGTAGGCATGCAAAGCCAGGAGCAACAATTACAAAGAGTTGATGTGGTCCACCATTGTTGTTCAGAGCAATGCTGAGAAATTGTGGATGTATACAGTGTCTGAATGATGTGACTCTACGGAGGCTCATGTTGCCTGTGGAGAGGCAAATTGCTTCTCCTTTGACCCAGGACTAGCACCAGCCCACCAGCACTTGGTTCACCTTGGTCGAAAATGGCCACTTGTGTAGTGGCGAACCATCAAATAAATGTTACTTAGCGACTAGCTAGAGAACATGTCAAGCATTTAGCAAAAGAAGCCGGATTTAGCCATAAAAGTTAGCACTGATAGGCTTAGTCTCTCTGTCTCCCTCACTCACTCACTCTTTATAACACACACACACACACACACACACACACACACACACACACACACACACAGTTCCATTTTGTAGTTATTGGTCCAAGTAGGAAACTAATGTTGGTAATTATCTCATCTGTAATGACAATGTGGTGTTCATAAATAAGTGTTATAATTTGAAAGTAGAAAAACAAATTCCTCATGCAGCAGTGGGCACACATTTCATTATTGGCCTAACTCTGATGAGTCACAATATTTTTAGGCTCATGGAAATTGTTTTGACAATGACTTCCTCCTGTGAGAACATCATGGTCAGAATAGAGTCATTTCATCTCTGCACTGGTAATTTTCTTATAGCCTTCACGGTATTTCAATGACATTTATGCTTCTTTTAAAAGTCATAATAATAAACACATCAGTAACCATTAAAAAGGAGCACATCATGCCACTCACAGGCCATTAATTTGTGGCTGTGATTCATTTACTTACAATTTTTGCCAATCTCACTTGATGACTTTGAAGGCCTCTTGACTTTCTTCACCGGCAGTAAGTACATCTCAGGTAGCAGCTTTCCAGGTGCCAAAAATACATTTGGCTTTCAAACACTTGACTTATGGCAGAGCATGTCTCACCTCTCCTCTCAAATGCTCACATCATAACCTGTGTTTGAAACAACCCAATCACCAGAATAAACAGTGAAAATATATGTTCATGCAAACCACAGATATGCTGAAACCTTACCTTTCTTTCTGTTGCATTTTCAACTTAATGTTGTGGCAACACTGTGCTTACAGTCTGTTCCAGGCACAAAACGCTTGTTTAATGAAAAGATCATGTTTTGGCTTACCTGGTTCTGTCGCCAGAAACACAGCCTGAAATTGTTCTAGCATCTCGCCAAAAATCTGTTTTGTGTTCATGAACAAGGCTTGAAAATGTCCTTACGTCTCGGCAAAAAATTCAGTTTTGTTGACAATAACACGCTGGTGAAAGGTCAAATTCCAACATTTTATGCTGGCCGAGGGCCTGTTTTGAAACCGCAGTGGTTATGTTACGCATAATCAATAATTTTGGTAACACTTATTTTCATACTGCCTTAGGGCTACTTAAAATAGTTCCAGCAGTACAGTAGAGTAATCGATAGCAGATAGATTAGTGTTTCATATTTTAATATTTCAGGACTTGCACTGGCTTGTTGCTCCATATAGATTTTACTATACAAAATGAGCAATACAATAATAATTCTCAACTGAGTTCTCAACTTGTTTACTAACCAACTGCCACTTGACCTGTCCATTGCTGTCAGAATGACATCTTGTAATGATACACACTGATATAGCACTTTTCTTCGCAAAGTCACCATAAGCTTTTAAGGGAAATTAAAACTCACTGCAAGTGAGAAAAAATGAAGGCAAAGACAAACGATTAAATCTTAAAATGCATAATTGTTTTTGAGATTCATTATCTGGGGGCTTTAGGCCAGTCTCACTATTTGTTTTCTAAGTGGAAGCATTGCAGTGGAAGTAGTTTGTGCAGACAAATGTGCAAGTAATCTAGACAAAATACAATTGTGGATTATATTCCAGTAAAGTCTCTGTGGCTAAGGCTGTAACATTTGAAAAAACAAAAAATTTGTACATATCTGGTTTAGGCACATTGAACACAGTCAGCTAAAGCGGAATGTGCTGTACTGGCACCATCGTACATTGATATTGACATAAAATTGAGTCAAGCTTCATTTGAATTTACTTGAATTTATATGGCAATTTGATAGACTCAGGGGTTTTTTCTATAAAGCCTTAGCAGGTGTTCAGCCTGAGAACATTCCTGCGTTGGAGCTTGAGAAAACCAGTAGAAATACATGTTCACATTACAAAGTAACCTTGTAATTTGCCACCACAATCCCCTTTTCCTTTGTCGCCTTGTTCAGGAGTCCACTGTGTTCAAGGACGGAGCTCCATTCATTCCGATAAAAGCTGCTCAGTGGCGCATGAAACCTAAATGGATCTTCCCTGTTGTTCAGCCGATAGAGACTGCTGTTCCGATTTCCGAGTCGGTCAACTTCCAGTTTAGCTCCCGGCTAACTTATAGAAATAACACAATAGATAGAAATAAAATGATTTAGTTTGGTGGAGGTCATGATAATACAAAAAATATTCACCGTTTTACAGCTGGTTCTTTTTTTCCACAATGTAAGCTTACGAAGAAGTCCTTTTGGGCCCCAGTGCATCACGTGATGTTGTAATTACACGGCTTGGCCACTAGGAAAGTTGGCTTCAAAGACTGGCGCTCTTCCTGGGTGCTTGGTCAAAAATAATTTAAATGCACTCTTACGCAGAGCTAAAATCATTTTAGTGTGGCCTTAAAAAGTGCAGTATGTCAGAATTTGCTATCTGCTCAGTTAAGCTCAGTTAGCTGTGCAGTGGTCTGAACTGGAAGCTTTTTTTTTCGCTACTGGCATATTGACATTTCAATGGTTAAATCACAAAACACTCAGAGTGTTACACTAGCGCAGTGTTTTTCCACCTGGTCCTGGGTGATTGTCTCCGCTGAAGACTTATAAAGTACCATTCACTTGAATCAGGTGTGTTGGGACAATGAAACATGAAACTCGCAGGCAATCTATGAATTCAAAATACTTTTTGTATCTGAGTTGCCAAGGACTATTCATTACAAGCCTGCGTAACAAGTGTCCTCAAGGGTAATTCATGGTGGTCCCATGAAGCTCTCATGGATACTTTTGAATTGTGTTCCAGTACACAACATGCAAGCAAGCCCAGAAAGATGGACTCAGTGGAATGGGACTCGGGCTGGCAAGATTTTCTGCCATCATAATTCAGAATTGCCAGCTTGCTATTTAGTCAAGTGCCGCAAAACTTCCCATTTTTGCTGCTCTCTTATACTCTGCTAGTTCAAACTGTAAATATTGTATGGACAGAAACATGCCAGTTGTCTTGAATACAGTCCTGTTCAAACATTGGTAAATAATTAAGTAGAAAATACTCAGTGCATGTGAGAAAAATGTCACATGCAGATACGAACATTATCATTAGGCTCATTCTCATAACACAGCTATTATTTTGTCTCATGAATAATAAAAGACACGAGTTTATAAAGCTGTCAAGTGTCTAATAGATCAGACAAATTGATTTGTAATTTTCAGTGGCTATGAAGCCTACATTTCCAAATGTTCTTTGCCTATAGGTCATAACAAATTAGATGCGCTGTCATTCACACACAACTTTATTTTCAGCTTTTCCCTGTGGACAAATATCATGGTGTAATTAACTGTTCTCCTAAGCCAGTGCTCCTTGTCTTTACTAGACAGCACAGTGGTAGAATGAGATAGATGCACTGGGTGGCAGACTCATTTGAGTAGATCCTTTATTAGATTGTATACTTTAATTTCCTCTGTTGAAGCAGCGGCAAACAGCATCAGGGGTTTCTTATCCACAAGAGCAGAATTGCATTGTATTTGTAACCCTAAGTGCACAAACATTCTAATACAACAGATGATTACATGAATAATAGAAGCCTGTAGAAAGCAAGATGCTTTAGTGAGAAGGGATGTTTCATAAGCCCAAAGAGCGCAGATCCTGTTGAAGTGTGTGCCTCAATTTAGTCATATCCACCACAGCGATCTTGTGTGACTGCGTGCTGCTGCACTGTTCTTTGTCATTTACACGTGGTCGTCCAGGTTTAGCAAGAATGTTTACCAGGCAAGGAGATATGAATAAATGAGAATTTCCATACTAATAAATGATGTAAGACACACAAATGTGTTAGGGGGGCTTATCATTTGAGTTTTTGAAAAGGTAATTTAAATAATAGACTAGAGGGAAATTCAATTGTGATCTTAAGTTCTTAAATGTTTTAACAACAATTTGAGGGATATGTTTTATTAAACTCTGCACTGGTTTGGAGAAATATTCCCTGGACTAATTACAAAGTGGTTTATATTTCAGGTGAGAAAAAAGTCAACAGTATTTCTGCAAATGATCATTTACTCCCACCAAAATGGGAGCAAATAACAAATAAGGTACAAAATCTTAATTACTGTCAGACTTTGCATCGCAAAATTTCTATTCCTTTCTGACAGACAGGTTTAGAAATACTTTTGACAGATTTTTAAATCTAATTCTGTTTTGTGGACTGTGAGGGTGAGTCTCAATCTGTCGCTTCTTTCAATAGATGATATTTCATTTTATAGGTATGCAAAGGATCATTGTGTTCTCTATCCGCTCTCGTTTCAGCTTCAATTTTTTTCACAGACTTTCACGCTCCGACTTGGAACATTTGCTGAATCCATTCTTGTCTCTAACAAAACATCACTCCGATTAATTCCCATGGTTAACAGTTGGTAGGGTGTTCTTTACTTGAAATGTTTCTGCTCTTTTCCTCTAAATGTACTTTGGGTAGCAGTGAAGTTTTGTTTGATCGGTGCTCAGCACTTATAAGATTTATGGAGGAGTTCAGCACAATTACGCATTGAAAAGGTTTATTTTGAGATGTCATTGCATGTAAGATTTCACCCTATGTGTGCAACACATGTAGTAAGGGTAGTGAAATAGTAGCGCTCCAACAATGAATTGGTTTGTCATCAACTAGTAAATTTATTGCTAATTAATTTATAAATTGTTTAAAAAATTCTGATTCCAGTTTCTTAAAAGTGAATATTTTCTGGTTACTTTGCTGCTTCATGAAAGTAAACTGATGTCTTTGGGTTCTGTACGAAAATAGATATTTAAGGGATGTCATCTTTGGCCTGGACGTTTCATATAATAAACAACCACCCAATCAACAAAATAATAGATGGATTAATCGTCCAACTAAATAACCATCAGTTGCAGCACTCAACACCAATCTTAATAATTGTTTTTATACATGTTGGTACGGTAACGTTTACTATTCTAAACTTTCCTTTTCAGAAAAGCACGTTTTTTTTTTGTTAGCATCTTAGTGGGACTTCTCAGATTAACAGGGTCCTGTAGCTTTCTGAGGGTTTCACACTTTGAGATGAAATCTATTGTTGACTGTGTTATTTCACAAGACTGTCATCACTTCTCTCACTGTAATGCCTCCCAAAAGGGGTGTTGATTAATCCATTAGCAAAGCTGCAATTACTATTGTCCCTGCAGTTATTTGCCTGTAAAAGGAGAAATCAGCCCTCATTGACTCTGACAGATATCATCACTTTGAGTTATTCAGTGTAGCTCAGGAGTCATTTTGTGATGAAGTGTTTGATTTAAATTTGTGATTTAATTTTGCGGCACACCCACTTCCCCCTCGACTTGGCTGATAGACTTCTACTTCAGTTTGTGATTTCCTTTTTCACACAGAATGACTGAACAACCTGGAGAGAATGGGGCATGAATGCATTATTTTGCATTTTATTTTGAATCAAAGCTGGGCGTATTAATTCCTCACCGATGAGTTCTTGAACTCCGGGGCAGGTCTCTGATTGCAGCCGGGCCCCTTACTAAAAATGTCCAGTGGCTGCATTGCATTATGGTCTATTGAAAACACTGTTGGTGGAGAAATTGGTCTTTCTGCCTCTTCTCCTGTGAATTGTGAATTTTCTCCTTGTATTTTAATTGAGTGTTGGCCATTGACTGTATAAAATATGGACGGAGCTGTCCAGTCTGAAAAAATGAAGCCAATGTTGAAGTGTCTTAAACCTGCAGTCTTTCTTATGTCCAGCAGGTGCGACTCCACTGGTTTAAAAAATAAGTCTGATGGTCATTTTTATAGGTCTGTTTTTTTAGTGAAAGAGACAATAAAGCAGGGTATGCTTTATGGTGTGACTACCTTCTGATTGACAAGTGGCTACTAGGACCTGACTGATAATCAATTTTGGATGAAAAAATCTTAAAAAATGAAGATACTGAAATATCACATCTTTTGCAGTCATCCCAGCTGTGGGTGGCTGTGGCTCAGGGTTAATATCAGAAGGTCATTAGATTCCCCTGGTCTGCATGTCGAAGTGTCCTTGGGCAAGATACTGAACCCCAAACTGCTCCTGAAGTGCCGGTCGGCACCTTGCATTGAGCCACCGCCATCAGTGTATGAATGCATGTATGAATTACTGTAAGTCGCTTTGGACAGAAGCATCTGCTCAATGCCCTAAATGTATATGTTATCAACACTGTGACAAAGATGAGTAATGGCGGCAGGATAATTTACAGTTTAGCATAAACTTTATTGTCCTAAATTACAAACTGTAAAAAATTAACAACATTATAACCTAGCCAGTCATCTTTTTCTGCACTACAATCTCAAAGAAAAAAAAAGAAAAATCATGTTATCAGTATCTAATAATATATATGGAGATATGGAAATGACCAATAAATCAGGCTCTAGTCTCTACCAGGGTGTGTCCCCTGTCAATCAGAACCAATCAGGATTATCCTCCTGACTCCACTGTCTTGTCCAAATATGGGCTCTTCTGGTGGCAACAAAACAAAACGATGTCAGCTGTAATGGCAAAATCAAGGCTTCAAATTGGTGGGCTGTGGAAGGAAGGCCTTATTCTGAGTGGTGTTGTGGACATCTCTAGATCAGTGAGAAATGGTATCCAAATACCGGTCCGCACAATGCAGTATTTCAGCTCTTTGTTAGACTTTTAGAAAGAGCCATCATCAGCATGACAGCGTTTGAACATGTAAGATTCAATCTTGGACCAAAAACTAATAGGATGCATGACCTCTTAGCAGGATGAATAAGCTTCTGGAAATAACAGTCATCGTTCTGCTTTTCAAAATTTCAAAACATTTGTACAACTCTTTGACTCTGTCAGTACCAGTCAGGCAATTTCCCTTATTAATAGACTTCATCTTTTACACATTCACATATTCACAAGACGTGCAGCACCTCTCCAGATGAACCTTGCTGAGTTACTTTCAATTAGATTCCCAAGTTACAGTTATGACAGTATCTCAAATAGCAGCAGCTGCAACTACTAATTTATAAACCAATTCATTTTCAACTATTAAATCAATTGCCAGCTATTTTGCTAATCAAATAATCAGCTGGATTAATAAAAAAAAGGTAAATATTCAGTATCTTAAATGTGAGTATTTTCTGGTTTCTTTACTTGTCATGTAAGTATGTCATCTTATGCTCTGGGAAAAACTGATTGACATTTTTCACCATTTTCTGACATTTTAGATTAAAACCACCAATCAATTCATTGAGAATCACCAATCAAACCAAAAATCAACAATGAAAATATTATTTAGTAATCAAAACATTTAATGGCATAACAATGATTTCCCTTACACTCCAATTCTTTCATATTCATATTTCAATTCATATTTTTCTGTAAAATCAAGCAGATCCAGAAATAACCGTATTCAATCTACAATGGCAAAAATGCTTTAGAATGGCATCTTTCATCACCTATACATTGTGTGAAAATAAAAGTATGCTTATGGTTCTATAGGCATGAGACTCAACATTGTACCTGAATGTTCTCTTTGGGGATCATAACAGCATCATCCCATTTACTGTGCACATATGCTATAGAATTGTTCTTTTCCTTTTGATAGAGTAAATAAGCAGGCTTCTGCTTTGCTGCCATTTCACAAAAGCAGTGTTTGGCGTTCACATTTTGTCTCCTCTCCACACACAGCTCAGTGAAAGGAAAAGAAAAGTGACACCCGTGGGGTTGCTTATGGCTCATTTCTTGGTCTTGTCTCACATTCACCGCACACAATTCCATTAAACTGTAAGGTCTTTTTGAGAGCGAGCATGCTCCCTCATGTGCAACACAAACAAATGCACCCTCAATGCACCTACACACACATATTCACACACACCCCCTACAGGCTTCTTTCCCTGGCAAGGGAGTACTCACTTAGCGTAGCGGTGGATTGCAAAGATTGGAAACTCAGCGAGCGGTAGGAAACTTGTGGTACGGAATGGGATGACGTTTGATGTTAACAGCAAACTGAGTCTGCACTGTACGAGAGTTTTGCTGTTAAGACTGATTGGCACTGGAGAGATTGCATCAAATTAGATTTTATTATGGGGCAGATAGTTCCCAAATCCTGTTTATCCACACTGTGTATTTTGGGACTGTGTTTGTGTATCTAATCTGAGTTGGATGCACTTTACCTCCTCAGTTCCGCTGGACTTACCACTGGTTACATAACACGTTACATATAAAATAGCATGGCCAGACACTTCTCAAATGTATTATTGCATTTCGATTGCAGACTAAACTTTAGTTTCTTCCTCTTGACATATTCTTTACCTTATTCAGAGGAATAAAACAGAATTGGAAATTGTATTCTGAGATTTTGTAGCTGAACAGTCACCGCAAATTAAACTGTTCTCCAACCTGCTAGCAAATACATGGCCTATGTATTTATACTGACTGCGTAGACTCTTACGTAGTTACATGGTACATACTGTGTTGTTCTCAAGACAATTTCCAGTATGTTGGACATGTGCAAAAAATGCATAAAACAGGAGGAATCAAACCCATAATTATATCCTGTGACATTCATTTCAGTAAACATGACCAACATTTTAAAGGGCAATGGTGGTGGAGGATGCTCCTATTGCGTTGCTAACCAGCAACGTCTTTCTTTAGTCGCAACAGTAGTATTGTGCTCACCTTGTGAGTCTGTATGTGTATTATCATGCCAAAATGTTATTACGTTGATAAAACCTATTAGAGCAGGAACTACCCAGGAGCAGTTTCGAGTGCTTTGCTAGGTCTGTCTGTGTGGCCTGTCCTCTCCCAGGTCACCAAGGTAAAGTGGAGGTCAAATGACTCGGGCACAATTTGGTGATGCTTCGCCCTGCTCAGGCCTCCTTTTGGATCCTCACTCTTCACAAATATTATATAATTTCTTCACATATATTTGACATAATTTCCTTTATATGACCAGTTTTTCCTCATTCAAATCGAGGGTCTCAGGACAGATGATGTCGCTCACTGTACAGATTGTAAAGTAGTAGGTAGTAGTAGTAGGTTGTTTAATAAAGAAAATACTGCTGTGTATAGTGTCCTGTTTGCCATGATAGATCAGCTTTTTAAGAAGAATAAAAAAAAAGGTCAGTTTAATTTCCATAACATCCATTTACAATGATGCTTACAACTCAGGTTTGTAAAGTAAATGAAACTCCAGGTTTCTTGTACCAGTTTGAATTCTCCTTATGAAGTCTCACGCAAGTTCAGTCAATACCTCCATACAGATGACACAGAGCGATAAAGGCTGTGAAGATAATGAGTGTGCCACTGTGTATACACCAGAGGTGTTGTAAGTGCTATGTGTAAGAGCTACTTTTAACATCCTGCACTTTGAAAACATCTTGCCATGAGTAACCCGTTAGAGCAAAACAGTGCTGGGCTGGAAGCAGGCAAGCATTTCAGCTAATATTCATATTTTCTCTTCTCTCTCCCCAGTTGTAAGTTGCCGGCTTTGGCCATCAATATCTGTTTTGGTGATTCTGTATTTTATGGGACCGTAAAAAAGTTTCCTGGAAATCACTATTTAATTTGATTCTAATTATACAGAAAAATTGGCTTTAAAACCAAAAGCTTTGTTTAAACCTAATTCAAATTACCTGATGATACTTTTAGACCTCAAAGAGGTTTATTTATTCTTTTTTTAACAAAAACACATATTAGCTGACATATAGCATCCCACAATATCATGATACTGTATTTTGCAATAAGCTAATCAGCCTTGCCAATTTATTTTTCATGCTCTATTAAACTATGATTCATAATTGCGAAAACCTTTATCTATAAGTTTAGTTGTGTGGCTGCCTGATGATTAGTTTGTTTTTACAATGCTGCATGTTCAGGCTGACGTGCTGTACTAGCATTAAATGGAATTAGTTAATTGAAGCTGCACCGATTAAAAACCCATCTTATTTCCAGGAATTACTTTCGGGAAACTTCTTGAAAACAATAATGTTTTTTTTATCATAAGTGTGTAAACCTCAATGTGTTTCGCTACCAACTGTAGATGAGTGCTGTGGTCAGATTCCGAATCGTGTTTTTTTATTCTTTGATCAGATAGTTTCCAAAGCATAATTATGCCTCTTATACAATTATTATTTTTTAAATAGATTGAAAGCAATTTAAATTATAGTGTGACCACTTTTGTTCAGACATTATACATTTGAGAACTTTGTTATATGATAAAAAAGGGTTTGTCAAAGAAAAAGGTTGGATCCCACAAATCAAGGTGTTAAAAAACAAGGGGTATAGGTATCAAAATTCAAACCTCCCACTGGCATGAGTGTCATCATACATCTCGTTTCAAATCACCTCAAATGATACACAGCTCTACTCATTATGATATTAACTGTCACCTGTCATGTACATGCTGGCATTGTCATACAGTTTGCTCTAGCTCTGCCGGCTCTGCAGCAGTGAGTCAGCCGGCTGAAATAGGTTGCCAGGCAGTCGTACGGTGATGTGGTTTGCTGGTGCTCTTAATGCAGAGTTAGGAAAGCAGCTGTGTGTTGGGTGCTGCGACTGACTCATGCTTTTCGGGGCTGTAATTGGACATAGAAGGTTAGGGTTTTGATTGGTTTCAAGAAATCAGACCCGAACCGGCATGTACTGCTGCGGATTCTGTTTAAACACGGACACGACTAGCTTGAGCAAATTTACCATTTGATTTGCTTGAAATAGATTTTTTGTTTTTACCTCTGTGTATATGAGTCAGATCCCAAGGTAGAGTTTTCACACATTTCCTTTCATACCTCAGGAACACCTTAAAGAGATTTTTGCACTGTCAATGTTCAACAAAAGCAATGGATATCTAGTCACTGCTTATGGTAATGTTTGTAGGTGTGTCGTACCACAGATCTTCCTTTCTGTGAGGACGAAGGAAATTCTCTTGGTGCTAATTTAATCTTCTCTCTGTCTGGTTCTGTTTTGCAGGGTTGATGTGCATAAGCAAATCTGCTGATAAACAGCTAAATGTCACAGACCGTGTTGGCAGGGCTGGAGGTAAGGGACAGATGTGCACATCACAACACAGTCATGTAGTATGCAACCCAATCGTCAGAATAAATGTCGGCAATGCACATTTCTGCAAACCACAGATATCTATTTTATGTTTTGACAAACTCTGCTTATGATTTAGTTAGGTCTAGGCACAAAAACCACTTGGTTGGGAAAATATGTTTTGGCTTACACTACCAGTTTTGGTTGACACAAACAGGGCTGGAGATGTCCTGGTACCTCATGAAAAATATCCGTTATTTTGTCACCACAGACACGGCTTGAAATTGTCCCTTTGTCTCCTTAAAAATGTCCAGTGGTGTCGCGGATAACAAATAATGAAATAATGTGGTTCCTCGTCCAAATTATCCAGTGGTTTCTCACTTATAAATGTTGAAATGCAGTCTTGAGCTGTGGTCACTTGCTTGGAACCTCCCAGTAGAAGGTAACAGCATATTAAATGCTTCAAATAAAGTTTCCCTGCACACAGTGATTATGCATTCAGGTTTCAAGTACAGAGAAACGGAAAGATGTTTTAATGAAGAAAAATGTCTCTCCTTTTGGGAAAGGTGTCCTCAGTCTTTTAAAGGTGTTTCAAGTATGAGGCCTGTTGGTATTGATAACTACTTCATGTTTTTTTTTTTTTTTTTCTTCAAATGCTCAAGCCTTGAAATTGTGATTAAAGCTGACCTTTCAGACTCTTTGATGGCAGCTTCAGTGGCTGCAGTGTTTGCATACACCTTCGAAAATACATTTTAAAGGTTTAACAACATTAGAGTTCATGATTTCCTTTTGATGGTCCAATCGATTATATCAATTGATAATTGATATTGAATGATATTGATATATATTGATTATGTCAATTGATAATTGATATAAACGATTAGACCAGGCATGTCCAAACTATTCCACAAAGGGCCGTGGGCTGCAGGTTTTTGTTCCAACCAGTCAAGAGCACACAGTTTGACTAATCAACTTTCTGAAGACTGAGATCAGTTGATTAAATGAGTCAGGTCTGGTGTGCTGCTGCTCGGTTGAAAAGAAAACCTGCAGCCACACGACCCTTTGTGGACATTTTGACATGCCTGGATTACACCATCAAAAGGAAATCACTTCCAAATACTTTGCAGATCAGTCGTTTCAGTCATTTTTCAAACACAAAAACATCGACCACTTGCTGGTTCCAGCTTGTTAAACTTAAGGATGGCAGCTGTTCCTTGTCATCTATGCATCCTGCAACTCGTGGTTGGACAAAAGCAGTACGGTAATTGGAAAACATCACTTTGGGCTCTGGGACAATTATAATGAGCTTTTTCGTTTTATTGAAAAACGATTAGCACTGAAGATCAGCAGATTAATTAATTATAACAAAAAGCATTAGTTGCAGCCCTAGACAGGTTTTTTCCCCCTTTCATTTCTGCATGTTCATACCTCTTTTATTTAGTTACACGTGTGTTGTTCATTCAGTCCCTTACTTGTTAGTCTGTTGGTTTTCTTTCCTCCAGGCTGTCCTTGACATCATTTAAGAGGACAATATCTACATGGAAAGCCCTACCAGCAGTCTGCACGCTCTGTGTGCTTTGGTAATTGCTCAATGTGAAGCTTTGGGTTTAACATTATAACCAAGGAAATGTTGTGCATGGAGAGAGAGCTGAAGTTGCCAGCAGTTAAATCCTACTGTGTTAAGTCTTGGCAGCTCCAGCGGTTGTGGCATGTAACTGTTCAGTAGCTTCTGCTTCCGATTTCAAGAAAAATCCGCACCCTGTCACTCAAGTGATAACGGGGATCTTTTTATCTTTACAGAATAATGCAATTGTGGCCACAGACATGTGCAGCATGATGTATGTGCTTTCCTTTTGTGGCAAAATATATATACTATTTTAATACATGACACACATCACATACCAAGAACGTTTTCATCGTTGATTGTGCCCAAGTTTCACCATAATTGTATTGTAAATGTAACAGAATAGATATTTGAAGCTACTGAACTTCTATATTAACAGACTTGTAGTGACGAACCTACAGATAACTACCCCATGACTTTGCATTTCCCCTTTGAGCCTCTTCGATTTTAGTTTTTCACAACCCATCTTAGTTCACTCTCACTGTCATCTCCAGTAACAGGCAGTTGTATTAGCATTAAAACCTCTGACGAAGCCACTGTTCTCCACCAAATGGCAGATGGGCAACGCTAGCTACTACTTGGTCAGCATTTGGCGGCTGAAGAGGTGACATTTCCGTCAGAACTTGCTGAGAAAAAACAGAGTTGGACAACGAGTGGCCTTTCTGAATGAATGCAAATGTAGCTCCATATCTGCTGGATTAGTAAATAAATGCCTGTTTTCTAACAACTTTGCCATATCAAATTTATGAGGTGATAGATATTATGTTAGTGTTGTCCTTACAACTTGTTTCCGTTTCCATTAGGTTGCCCAGAAAAGTCAGTTAACTCTACCTCCTGGTTTAATCGAACTAAAATAAGTAAAAGTAATAAAAGTAATAGTTAGAGCATTTATACTTTTTGCACTGGAAAGTGAAGGCCTTTGTCTTCCCCCTCATCACATTGTGATGACATCATTATGTTACTTAATGTTGCAAAGCGTGGTAACAATACACAGCAGCGCCGGTGAGTGGCGGGAGGGGAGTAGAAAAGCAGGTTGATAGTTGTCAGAGCGTGATTGACAGAAATAATCAGTTTTGAGCGAGCAATGAGTTTTGAGCAGTGTATTCTGTTGCTGGGAGCATAGTTAAACTCTTCTCCTCTTGTATTGTTGTTGTTGTTGCCTTGATGACGAAGCAAAGATACTCAGCAGAGGTTTTTGAGTTTTTGTTTGGGGGCAGTGAAATGCCTTCGTACTCAAAAACTAAACTAAACTTTTGGGTATCAATACTCCCATTATTATGGTTTATTGACTTAAATAACCTTTTAGCCTCAGTTGTATAGATCCTAGGGATGTGAAGCATTTGAAGATACCTCAAGAAATAAAATCACAACAAGCAAAAATACCAGTATAGGCACTGGTGGATGATTTCTATCGCAGAGTTTGTTGGGTTAATGCGGGTTTAGAGAGAAATGACCACACCCTGAAAAAGATCGAACACTAAATAAACTCTTGGATAAACTCTGGCTTCTATGAGAATAATGAGATTGGTGTCAAAAGAAATGATTCATGACCCACCCACTCTCTCAAAAGTCATTTAAAAAAAGAATAAAGTTGCTTGAGTCTCCCAGGCAGGCAGAACAGCACAATGCATTATCAGTGAAGGGGAAAAAATGAGTGAATATTCAGAGAATAAGCTAGAAGTGAGGATGAAACCTCTGCACATACGGTTAAATAGTCCTAAAGAGGTTATAGAAACATTGAGGAAACAGAGGACAACCTATCTCTGAGATATGAAACATAAACCAATTAACAGCTGTGTCTGCAATTTCCGCAAAATCTCTAATACAATTAAGAATTAGTGATAACAACGCCAAAGGCAGCACTTCTGGTGGGGCTATAACACATATTCACCAGAATCCTCTGCTAAAAGGTCATTTGTGACTAAATAAAAATGAAGAACTAGGTCTCTGGAGTGTGTGAAAGTAAAGTATTCAGAGGCATTAGAACCTTTAAGTCAGGTTGAATATTAAAGGTTTAAACTTGTCATTTGAGCTCAAGGCCTAGTACCAGGCAGTGAATGAGGCTGACGTTGATAGCTGTTGGAGTGTTTGCACTCATGTTTGCCTTTATAATTTGCACACCTAAAGTAAGTAGCAGTGGTTGCCATTGTAGTTTTGTTTCCTGCTTAAGAAAATAAATAAATCTGCTCTGATCTGTGTGTGGACAGTAGCTTGTAATATCTGCTCTCAAGCAGCTTTTCTCTTAGAAACAGCAGCTCAGCTGGAAATTTTGATAATGGCAGTTTTATGAAAATAATTCAGTGTATTGTTATTCAACAATGGTATGTGTCTGACACTGAAGTAACTGTTGTTCCCAAAGTCCACGCCTGAAATTTGGTTAACTGCTGCCCGGCCAGTGGAACAGAAACTGAAATGTCATATTGCCATTTGCTAAATGTGCGTATGCAAATTATACTGCCAGTTTGAGTCAGTTAACAATTGTGTACACTTTGCATAACTGGTTGCTGGCTATGTGGCCCTTTCTGTTCCAGAACAAGCATCTGCGGCTAAGAAAATAAACAGGCTTGGGTAAAAAATGTTTCCCTCTGGCTCCGTGATGCCACACCTAGAGACATAATATCATCTGATCATCTGCCTAAATGAAGCGCCAGTGTATATGCATATAGGCTTCATTTCGATTAGAGGCACATTAAGCCACACAAGCTCGAGGAGGAGGAAGAACCTGAACAGTGCATGACTGCACTGCACGAAAATGAATCACGATGACAGCAAGAAACTCGAACTGAAATGACTAACAACACAGTAGACACATCCATAATGACATGTCACGTTGCACACTATATTGCGTCTTTATTACTTCTTTCTCATTGAAATGCATGTGTAAACTGTGTGTGCATGTGCAATGAGTGAGCGAGGGAGAAAGAGAGAGAGAGCAGTGTACAGAAAATAGGGTATCCCTGGGGACCATGCTTACTCCCGGAGGAGAGACCTGTCTTAAATAAATCATTCCATTTCCATGCCCAACTTCCCTATCTTCCTTTAATCCAGTGTGGGAGAGAGTGGAGAAAGATAGGGGGGTAAGCTGTTTGCCTTCCTCCTCTGCCTGCGTGTCGCTTTAAGCCTTTGGTAACTTGAGTTCCCAACTTTTTTTTTTTTTTGTTGACCCACTTAAATAAAACTGTAAACCCACAAACTGGGTTGTACAGTAAAAGGGGGGGGGGGAATCTTCCGTCAGTAAACAAGGTTGTTTTAATTGGTGCATTGGTTTCAGCTGCATAAGCCGAGCAGGTTAACCACACATACTTTAGTAATGAGATCTATTTTCTATTCACTTTGAAGGCTGAATTTTCGATAAGGTCCATTTCATGAATTCTAAATAACTGAGGGTTAAAAAAAAAAGAGAGATCAAATGTCAAGTAATAAAATTGTATTAAGTATTGCCCTGGAAATTTCCTTGTCAGTAATCCGCTGTTTGATTAAAGACTTTAATACTGCGTATTGCTCAGTCCACAGTCAACTCACTTGTTTTTTGCTTACTTCAGGTAAAAACTAAACACACCTAGCTGTGTGTATTTGGAGTATATATGAAGTCCTATAGGAACACTAAATGAGCTTTAGAGGTCATTGGTAGTCCCACGAACAGCGAGGCTGTTCATAAGATACCCTTGGCACATCTCATGGGTCTGCCTGAAAAGTGCACATACTGCATAACAGATCAGTTGACCCTGTCAGCTGTGCCTCCCGATGATTGACAGTGCACTCCTAGAAAGCTGCAGACTTTTACTATTGCTGACAAGACAAGGTTCTCCCCTCACACAAGTTTCTCTACCTCGCTGAGCCTGGAGACCCTTCAGTCTTTCTTGTTGTGATCAAGTGCAGCAGATATTTGTGAACTCTGATGGATAAACCCTTCAATCCTTGGTGAGCGCTGGGCTAGAAAACTGAAGCACTCCAAAACATTATTCCTGAATAAACAAACGTTTTGATTTGTAGATAATACAAAATTTGACTCACAGGAGTGAGAGACCAGCCATGTGGAGAAAAAAACAACAAAACCCTGTTTTGCCTCACTCAATTTGAGGTAAGCGCTGAAACAATAGATATTATTGAGTGTCTCTTTTTTACAGTGCAGATGACAGCATAATGCAGAGACAAGCAAGTCATGGCACCGACTAAGCGCTTGCCAATCTGCTTTCAGATGATTGAAGTGATACCCCCCCCCCACACACACACACACACATATTAAGGGACTGTTGTAGACAATTAAATGAAAATCTGCTCCCTAATGTGCATTTACATGAGATGTTTCTGGTGGAGTGGTGTGTCTGCGCATGGTGATGATGATCGCTGTTAATCAGCACGAGTGACTAATTTAAAGGAACCCGTTGGCGATGCCTTTTTCATCTGCCAATCCTGACAAGGGTGCCGTGCAGTCTGACAAACCCCTGCATCTCCAGCCTCCACATGCCTGCTGCTTACCAAAGCTCCGGTCCTGCGCACCAATGCACAAAGCATTCGGCTGCATTATTCGGGCTCCATTGCAGTTGCCGGGATGATCTGCTGCCATCCTAGCCGATGTGAGCAAGCGTCCACCGAGTCCATAAGCCAAGCGTGAATCTGGCTCTTTACCCCGCTTTACTGTCTTTAAGTTCATGATCTATTTTCACCAGAGCAACTAGCACTCCTAAAGTGTGAAATTCACACCGCTGACTTACTATGCATTTTTACTGATGCTTTTCATTTGATGTTATTGGTGCTGTCCTAACACATGTTCAACAAACTAGCTTCTCGTCAGAGATAGAAAGTAGTGTGAAATTTGTTCACTGTTAAAAAATACTACCTAAATTTGTAGTTGATTGATCCCCTCCCACCCTCTCCACACATTCTTTGAACGGCTAACATCAGGAAAACGGTTTTGGAGTCAAAAATGCAGAATAAACAGACCAATCAACAGCTTCCTTTCACAAGCTGTTAGATTGCTGAACTGCTGATCTGGAGCACGAGCACTACTGCACTTCATGAGCCTCAGTCATAGTTTTAGATCTAAATTATTATATTTATATATTGTGTGTGTTTATTGTGTTTGTGTTATGGGATCCCGGAGAAACGCAATCTCATTTTTGCTGCACTACTCTGTTGGTACAGCTAAATGACAATAAGCTTTGATTGATTGATTGATTAACTGAACTGTCATTACCAAGTGTCCCTGCAGATAAAGATCAATATTTTATGATAAGCCCATTTTCACTCCCAACACGTTAAATATGGCAACCTGGTCAGTGACCCTACTCTTCTAAGTTTGACACTGTAGGTACCCCTCTAGCTTCACTTCTTGAAGTGCCTCTCTGGTGCAGTAGTATAAAGATCAGAGGCATTTGTGGAGGTAGGGCAGCTCATACACTTAACATTCTCTTCAGAGAACAGGGTTCGCATCCCATTTAAGAGTGCTTTGTTTTTCATTTATGTTATGTAAGTAAGCTAACATATGTAAATGACATATCCTACATCACTGACATTACTTGAGTGTTTTTTTGTTGTGTTACCACACATGCGTTACGTAACTTACAATATGAGACTGAACGTAGTTATTTTACACCAAAGTATGATCTTGTCCTAAACCTAAGCAAGTATTGTTGGTGCCTGGACCTAACCAAACAGCAACCGTGCAACTGCTTGACAATGTTAATAACAGTCCAAAAGTCATAATATGTAGTTATATGTAAACTGTATGTCAGCAGGCTTTATGTTGCATATTACTGTGCATATTTTTGCTAACTTTACTGCAGAGCCCTTCCTGTACAAGACTGACACTAGAGGAGAGGGTTGGAGCATCAAAATTGGATTCAGGGACCATCCTGCTGTATCTGACGAGTTGGGAGTCAGAACATGTTATGATCTAGGGCTGCAACTAACGATTATTTTGGTTGTCGACTAATGTATCGATTATTTTTTCGATTAGTCATGATTATTAATACTAATACTAATTCTTACAGTTTTTAATTGATGAATGTTTTTAAATGATTAATGAATTATTATTATGATATAAATCATTGCATTAAGTGGAGGTTTACCATTCAGTGTTTTCTCCATTTTATAATATTACTGTTTTGTACTGATTTAATATCCTACACATGAATTATTACTGATATCGTTGCTGTCAGACCGAAACCTCTTATTTGCAAATTTGACTTATTTTTTCATAATCGATTTTACTGGCCACCCTTCACGTCTGTACACATTATTAACCAATGAATGTATTCAAAGAGCTCGTCTCCAGCCGGCCTCTTGTCTGATGATACACGGGGGAGCATGAGTTCACAACAACCACAGTTGTTGTTGTCATTCGAGATCTGTTGCATTTTTAATAACTATGAATTTTAATAAATCACTTTTTGGTTGCACACTAATGGATGAATATCCATTTTTAATGGATAACAAAATAAAAATAAATAAATAAATAATAAAATAAATAAATAATAACAACAATAATAAATACGACGCGTCAATGCAAAAAATGTGCTTGACGCGTCATATTTATTATCCGACGAATTGTTGTAGCCCTATTATGATCCACACATTGTCTGACAAAATAAAATTAAAAAATACAGGTTAATGACAGCCACTGTGAGACCGGCTGAATTGGCATTTGAAATGAGTGATCACAGGACCCTCTTAGGAGATCTGATTGTTGATCGCCGACCTCTGGTAATTGCCAGAATATTGCACGGACACATAAGACTGGGCTGATTTAATCTATTTTGGGGCTGCTTACCTTTAAGTCTAGGTATTTTTTTTCTTCCCCTGTGTGTCTCTCAAAATTCCTTTTTAATCTTTCTGCAACATGCCTCACTGATAAATATCCAATAATGAAAATGTCCAAAGATTCTCTGTAAGAAGAGATGAAATGGAGCGTGATCCATGAACAGCTTTTCACAACAACATGCATCTGCTTTGCCAAAATCAAATGTGTTTTACCCCAAGAATTTTAATGGCATTCAAATTGTTAAATGCGTCTGCACCCCATCGCATGACAAAAAGCATTATTTCCAGTTTCCTTTGCTGTCCTCTAAGTGCAACAGAATGAGGCAGCCTTGTGAGTGAGTGACTCCCCGAGTTTCACACTTAGCCGTTAAATCACATCTTCTGGCTCGGAGCTTACTCCACTCATCTCTTGGAAGTCAGCCATTTTCAACATTATATCCTTATCTTAGTTAGTGGAGCCCACCAGGAAAAGCTCATGCTGGCTGTTTAGGGCCATGGAGACTTCTGCAGTCGGATGTGAACTCCTCAATCACAGAAGTAGAACATCTTCCGGCTCCAAAAAGTTTGTTTTATCTAATTTTATTTTATTTTGCAATATTATACAAAACACTTTCTTTCCAATTTGCGCCTCATGTCCCTTCAGCCTTTTGCTCCCTCAGCACTTGTAAGTTAAGGCTGTTCGAATATGGTGTCAGTATGCGTCCCTGTTGTGCATGAAAGGCACAAAAACACTGAATTTGACTGACAAAATGACTACGAGGAGAAAGTCTCAATGCAGTGATGTTTCAGCTGCCATCTCATTCATAAATGACAATGCCATAATTGTTTTAGTTTAATAGATCCGCAATTGCGTGAATAATTCTGATTACTTGTTGTATTGTCTATCAACCTACTGAACCTTAGCCGCATCTATGATTTCAGCAGCCCATGTCATTCTTTAAGATTCTAGTACATTGCTTTCTCTTCACAAACCTTAAAGGGGAAAACATTGTATTTTTTAGCTATGATCTCTCACAGTGGGTTTTATGCTCTGAAAGATGCCTGGGCCAAAACCCAATACTTAAATCCAGTACTTTTACTGCGCCAGCCACTGCTGCAGCCTGCATAGGAACTTTAACAAGAAGAAGGCACAGAGTGGAACAGTGCAGTCTGTGGAAATATTGGATTTAAACATTGGTTTCACCTCATGGAGATATTCTAATACTATAGAAATGATGATAGCTCATTATCATAATGAATATGAATAACAAACACGGCTATTGTTAATACTCAGTGTTGTCAAAATAAATCAAAATATTGATACAAATCGATTCTGAATATTTGAAACTATTTCAAAACTCATTTATTCGCCCTAAATGGTTTAGTTCCAGCTGTGTTTTTTGTTCTTCACTCCAACCATGAGTTGACACACAAACACACTGCTGTAGTGCCCACATAGCACCACCTCCTCAGGAAGAACTGCTGTGCTAAACACACAAATGGGTGGGCTACATTTATCTTTAAATAAAAATCTAAAATTTTATGCCATTAACGTTGTGTAGATTTTTCCCTTTGGTATCGATAACACTAGTAAATAGTGATATTTTTTCAAGGTATGGCATCGAGGTTAGAAATTCCAGTGTCATGACAACACTATGAAATACTTGTTGTCAGGCTAATAATGTAAATAGAGGGAACATCAAGGCTGTATTTTCTCTGCCATTCTTATCCCATCAGCCCGCTAATAGCTTTAGCATACATCCCCCCAACCTGAAGGACCACTCCAGTGATGTGCAAAGAGTGCTGAGTGCAAAAGTCAGGACATGTAGCCAGTCCAAGGCTTTCATGCAGGCTGAATGAGACCATTAGATGGGCTTATAAGAGGACTGCAACAGCCACATACACTGGATTTTTTCCTTTAATTTGTCAGAGTGTTTGATTTATTTATTTCTGTCAGGATGTAAAGAGGTTTTCTACAAATATAACACAAAATGCTTTTAGATAAAAAAAACAACAACTCTCGCTTTCACATGTAAAGCTGAAGCAGCTGTTTTTTTAAATTTTGTTTATTTCAAAGCCATAAGACAAACTGAGTATTAGGATGAAACTGTGATTTTGAAACATTCCTTAAAGTTGTTATATGTGGTTAAATGTGCCATTCTAAACAGATATTTTTGTCGAATGACCTCTGGAGGCTTTTAATGGCCAAGTACTAATAAAGGAACACAGTGAAATTGGCGCAGAAACTACAGTGTTTGTACTGTAGAGATTCAGATGGCAGTAATGTCAGTGTTACTGTAATTAGCCGGCAGCAGCACAGCAGGTATGTCTGCCTCTTCAAACCACAGCTGTCCTCGGCCTGCCTGTAAATGTGTCTTACATCACATCGCTGCTGTGTCTCAGCAGCACCGTGGAAAGTGTTAAGAAACATCTACGTGTGGTGCCTTTGGAACTGCTAACAGCAGAGGAATGTGTTTTATTCTTAACCTGACACTCTTGACCACACACAGGTTTCTATGAAGAACAGATGGATGCTTCAGCGGTTAATTTATAATCATATATAAACTTAATTTGTTCATGTCATCTCACTGAGAGTGCACTAGATGACGGGCAGAATACACACACACATAGTCACACAAAAACAGTTGGCCCTTTTAAATCTAAAGTAAAACACTCTAAGTCTGAAATTAAGTCCAAGTTCAGTATTTACTCCGGCTGTTGTGGTGAAGGAAATCCCCCTGTGGTGATGCGCTGAGTAAGTGCCATTTTTTTTTTTGTTTTTATCTTCCAAATTAGGCTACTTTGAAAGGGATACAGCAGGATAATGTTTCATCTTAGTAAAATGTTTTATCTTAGTACCTGCTTGTGCTAATCACCTGCACACTCTCTCCTCCTGCCTCCTGGGTCTGCTGGCAAGCTGCAGGATTCAAACACCACAGCTGGGGTAAATCGGGATAATTAGCAGACCAGTCTGCGTTTTCTTACTGAAGGTAATACAGGTGTTTACAGTTTGGAGCACCGGACCGAGCGAGGCAGAGGCTAGGTGACTTTCTCTTTATTAAAATCCCAGGGAGAATTTCAGTCTGATCATGGGACACTATTGTGCATGTGGGTAACAGAGCAGAGAGAGAACCGTCATGCTGTGTCGAGTCCGTTTAGCTCGGCCGCTCTGGATGCAGATTTTGAATCTTGCCTTGTCTTCATCAGATGGCTCTCATTTTCAACTTGATCGGAAGCCAAAATGTTCCCTGTTTACATGCTCCCTCTTCTTTGACTGACCTACTGAATCCGAAGGTGAGATTCAAGTGATCCGAAGCCTGTCGGTCAGCATTTGAGCAGACAAAGAGCCTATTAGTGGCTGCGCCCGTCCTTTCCGCACCTAGATATGACATGCCGTTTAGGTTAGCTGTTGATGCCAGTGCTGCCCTCCTCCAAGAGGATTCTGATGGGGTTGAGCACCCGGTCTCTTACTTCTCAAAGAAGCTAAACTGTCACCAAATATGGTATTTCACGATTGAAAATGTCAGACATATCAGTGGCAGTGATAATGTTCTGGCTGACGCGTTGTTGCGTTTGTAGTCTGCATTTTTACTGAACACTGTTTCCTGAGATGATTGTATATTTGTGATAATCAGTTTTTTTTTACTCTTTCTCTCTCAGGACTAGGTTCAGTATCTAAGGCCCCGTCCAGACGAAAACGCTCTTTAATGAAAAAGCACTTTTATTGCATCATTTTGCCCGACCATCAACACGGATCCTGGAAACGCAGCGCCTGAAAACGCACTTTTTTGAAAACGGGTCTCAGGGTGGAAAAATCTGAAAATGGAGCCCTCCCGCCGTCGTCTGGACGGCGAATCCGCATACATTCCGAAACGATGACGTCATCGCCCCACCACGCGACGTCTCATAACAACAACAACAACAATGGAGGATCTGCTTGTGTTCGTGTTTCTTGCAAATTACTTGCCTTGTAGTCGAGTGTGAGTTGCAACAGCAGTTCGGCCTCATTATCAGTCCACACAAACGATCCTGTTTTCATTGAACTAGCCATTGTCGTTCTCTTCTTGTTGTGTTCGGATCTTTGGCTGCTGTCTGTTTGTATACAGAGCACAAGCTTAATGTGCATGCTCCGTCTCTTGTTCACCGCCTTTGGTGAATTTGGTAAATTTCAAGCGCCCCCTATAGGTCTGGAATATGAACTACATATCAGTCGTTTTCAGTGGAGCGTCTGGACGCAAATATTCTGGAAACGATGACGAGGAAGACGGAGAAAAAAAAGATTGTTTTGCTACGTGTGGACGGGACCTAAGAGTGGGGGTGTTATATGCTCCCTCTCTGCTGGCCCGGATGTGTCACCGTGGCTGGTGATTGGCTTGCCTGCCAGGTCATAGCGGTCTGGCTGTTTGGGAAGATCCAATAAGAGGGTATAGGGCATTAGGCTCTGGTCTCTCTCTCTTGCTTTGCTCATTGCATGCCACCAGACCAGCAGTGCTGTCAGTCAGCCTGGAGGCTGGCTGAGGTATTATGCCTTTGATTTATGTTTATCTGATGGGTGCGGTAGTTCAGTTTTTGTGGCTTCATTTCAACTAGGTTTAGTAGCTTTGTTGGGGCTAGGGTAGAGGGTTAACCTCAGTTCTGACAGCCCTGGTGGGTTGGTCTGGGAGTCTGCTCTTCTTTTGTTTATTTTGGCTGGCCCATCAGTTTGTTCTTGTTTTGTTTGATGATTGGGTTAATACAATGTACCTTCCTTTAAATCATAACTTGCTGTGCTATCTTATGTTAGACATCACTTGAATGGGGTCATAACAGATGTGCAAGCTGTGATATCTCAGCTAGGTGCAGGCAGAGAACTTATTTTCAGGCCAAAACAACAAATGAGAAAGCGGTGATGAAGCTCAAGAGTGCAAGCTTGCTTTCGATTCACTACCCTGCATCCATCTGCTGCTATGTATTAATCACTCACTTTGCACATCGCATAATATTCTAAAGGTATTTATCTGCCTTTTTAAATGTACCAACCTGATGATCCCTTTTTAATTTCAGTGTTGTTTCAATGGCTTTTACACTCCAACACCCACCACTGACATGACAATGTTCCCAAGAGGGATGACTCAGGCCACAGTTGGAGAGGTTATTAGTAGATACGTCCACAGAAGATTACAAACAACTGAATCTTTTTTTTTTTTTTTTAACACCCACTGCAGCACAACACAGGAGTGAGGACCGCACATCCGTATTTGGAGATGTACTGACAGTGAAACACTTGCGAATGGCTTGGCTTTTATTTCTGATGGACTGTCTGTAGCTCTGTCCACTGAACCAAACTGTTCTTCAACAGTCATATTAATAAAATAAAAAAAAATAAAAAATATTTAAAGGTTTTTTTTTTTTACCCACTCTCTGTATTTGTTATGAGCATAACAGCACTTGAATAAAACTACCTTTTGTCAATATACCCAAGCTCAAAGCACAGATTTTGACTGCCGTTCAACATATGTGCCACGATTAAATTGACTTACTTGCTCAGTTGTATGACAGAAAGCAGATGTTAAAAACAAAATATGACCCTAAATTGCACAGGACTAATAATATAAGACCTTAGTGTTTGGTGAAATAGTGAAATATGGTGGGTAATTTGCTGTGGAATTCTTACTTCACAAATTACAGATATGGAAGATTTGCACAGGATTAAGATCACAGATGATATCCCCGTGATTATTACAAATAACTAGAGGTCCCCATGCAAATAGAGAATAAAACCACATGTTTTGTCATGAAAGCAAGCTACACAAGGTTCAAGGTCATCAAAGAGTTTGTCTCTGGTTTCTGTTTCTTTCTTCTTGGACAAATGTATATGTGTGTATTCAATGCAGTGAAAACAAAAGGTGGGCAACATAACAGATCCAAAATAGAAAAGCCAAATAAAGTAAAACCCTTGTGACTTTGTGAGACATAAGTGGTGTTGGGGTTTTTTTGTACTCGACTGAAGAAGTGTGAGACATCCTGCCATGCTGGAGGTGATGCACATGAGATCACATCAATGAATGTGAGCAGGATGTGAGTCTTCACAAGAGAGGGGACAGGAGATGAGCGATGTAGAGAATCAACGCCATGGGGTGAAAATGTCGACAGGGCAAATTGGTTTTGAGGCCATAAGGGTAGAAGAGAAAAAAAAGATTAAATAGGACTGATCTGTGTGTTTGAGAGTGATTGTGTGTGTGGATGCAATGGAAATTCACAAACTGACCTTGGATAAAATGTCCACAGATATACTGTACCTTATGAGAAATGTGACCAGTTTGATTCTATTCTGTAAAAATATGGTTGTTCTAGTTTTACTTGAGTATTTTTTTTTACACTGTGCATCTAATTAAGATGAGTTACTGATAGCTGATAATGGGGAAGAGCAAGTGATGAACCTTCATCGCACTTCTCTGACATTCTTTTATTATATAATGAATCAGCACTTAATGGGGCTTTATCTTTAATTGATAATATCTCTGATTCAGGGCTGGTGCCCTGAAATACGACGATTTAGGTAGTGTGCATAGACACGTCAGATGTAATCAGTACTACCGCCATGCCCGAGCACTTGTAGCGGAATCATACCGAGGCGGCATGCTGATCCTGCTAGTGTACTACTACTTTGTCCTCGTCAACGGGTTTAAAATAACAGTAAACAACCAGGATGAAGAAGATCATTACTGTGTTTTTAAAGGGTGTCAAATTTGTTTATATATTAATCGAGTAGTAAAAAAACAGTCGCTGATAAAAAATAATCATTATGTGCAGCCCTGTTTATTAATGAGTACACACCTTAACAAATAAACAAAACATCTTAGACACCAAGATCATGCTATTATTTTAGTCTCCAGTGCTGCTAACTATAAAAAATGTCGAGAGATATTGTAGTCTTCACCTGTTTGAGCTCATAGTGCAGCACAAGCTGACGGAGGCTGACCGGTATGAGCATGCCTCAGTCCTCCAATTAGTGCTTCTTATTCAAAGAAGCACTAATTGGTTGGCAGGAAAACAGGCATGGCAATACAACACCTGATGACAAAGACAACCTTGATGAAAATAAGAAAGGTTGATGCTACTGAAAGATTCAAATTGGCTTCCATTTTGTTGAGAAAATATTGGCAGACAAGATGACTCATTTCACTTAATGGGATAAGTGATGAGAGAAAGTTGAAAGATGGTGAGACGTTAAGGCCAGAATACGCATTTTAAAGTTTTTCCTTTCCTCGTTTAGCTGATCTATGCTTTTATCATTATTGGATCTCCTTTCTTCCTCAGTTTCTGTTCTGTTAATGACTGAATGCACAAATCTGAGCATTTATCATTTGGAAAGGCCATTAATTACAATAAAAACATTACTGGCCCTTAAGTAACAAAGCCACAAAGTGTAAAAAATATGTCACAGTTTCCTAGAAATGGCAAAAAAGACAACAAAACCTTTTATATTTCACAAGACATCGGTGTCAAAAGAGCACATTTTCACTTGCTGCTATCGTGAAACCCCTCTGTGCAGTCTTCCACATTCTTATATGTCATATATATATATATACACACACACACACACACACACACACACACACACACACACACACACACACACACACACACACACACACGCGTCATGTTCAGCAGAACCCCAGAGAGATTTCTGACTAAACAACCCTGC
>OMLP01044161.1:42097-56993 GCA_900302685.1 Spondyliosoma cantharus
CATTTGGCAACCCCCATATTGGCGAATATACACTGACTGTATACAGTATCGGCACAGTCAAACACACACACACACACACACACACACACACACACACACACACACACACACACACACACACACACACACACACACAATGTGTGTATGTATTGACTTACACAGTACAGACGCACACAAGTACACAGGCTTACTAGTATGCAAAACAGGAGTGTGCAAAACATGCAAGAGATGAAGATAGGCACCCATAAACACACAGCTCCCAAACACACTTGCAATAAAAACAAACTCACAAACACAGCCACACACTACAACATGATTCCACCGTCACACACAGGATAAGAGTGGAGAGCAAAGTCGACACAATCTGATCACAGATCCGAGGAGATGGGATGGATGTTGGAGGAACGCAGCATTTAAGACAGAGAGGAGGAAACAGCTCTCTTGCTGAGAGCAAAGACTGTTTGACATCTCAACTCATAAGACAGGAAGTTGAGGGTAGTAGAGGAAGTGTGAAATCCTGAAGTTTTATACGAGTAACACCAGTAGTCACGAATGTAAACAAGGGAAAATGAATGAAGACATCCATGAAAGAAATGCATTAGCTTGAATACACATAACTTCAAAGGTACGTGGATCTACTTTGACAGTCATCTGCAGAGTCCCCCCTTTTAAAGTTTAAACATGTATTTGTTGTAAAAAGTTGACTTGTATGATTATGAGGTGCATCACAAAATCAGATTGTTACTGCAAGGCTTTCACTAAAAAACAAAACTGCATAAGAAACAATTCTCTTACAGCAAGTGTTGAAATATCCTTGCATTAGCATAATTAATACTAACATTAATAACGGCTGCTTTCAATTTAGGTGAGCACTTTCCAGGTTCCAGGTATTGTAGATGCTGTCTCAGATAATCTGCTAACGTGAATGTCACAAAGCCACTACTAGAGTTATTAGCTACACCTGTGCTTTTCCTACTATGATAATTCATTAAGTCTTCCAAGCAAGTTTTGACCACTAGTAAGTCGAGGAACTAAAAAATACTGTATATATAGTATCTCTTAAAACAAAGAGCTAACATCCCAGTGACTTATTTGATTGTTAAGATTTAGCTGCTGCCCTAAAAAAAAATCCGCAGACGTTTAGCAACCCTATCATCAGCCCAGAAGTGTTTCTACATTGGGACTAATGATATCTTATTGGTTGGCTATTGGGAAACTGACACTTTAATCAAATAAATACTAATCGACTAACAGTCAGAGGAGTGTGCAAGGTCTGTCCTTGGAAGCCCTTCATCAGTGTCAGCTGTTCCTTTTTATTAACTGGGTAAATGCATCTTCTCCTTGCTGGATTCACCATATGGATATTTTCAGCTGAGATCAATAACTGCTACTCATGGGAGTCTATAAACTTGGTTTCTACTCACCTGAGCATAAGAAAAGCTTAGATGTAGTGAGTAAAGATGGATAATTTCATATTTCAAAGCTATAAGATCTGTTGCATTAAAATTTCACAGACATTTTCCCCCCTCTCAGAACCCTCGCAGAACATGTAATGTGTCCTGCGGATGAACTTCTCCTTTTCTTCTATGACTTAAATAGTGGCAGGTGGACAGAGATTCCTTTTCACTAATATTACAGATGAGAGAGATTGACGCTGGAGTGATTTCCAGTGGTGCCAGATGTCCGTCATTGTTCACACTTCTCTGTCATGTCCTATGACTTGAACCACTGGATTTTCGGCACCACTGCTCTGTTTTATTAGCATTTGTAAGCTTTAATAAACATGCACAAATATGGACAGTTAAGTTAATGCAGAGTAGGGACAGAGGGCTCCATTCGTAACATTGAGCATAATAAGAGCTTTAAATCCTACACACTGGACCTATAATGTTATGTCTATTCCCTGCTGTCAGATTTACTTTCAGAGTAATTATTAGTTAGCAAGCATAAAATACAAAGGTTTTGAGAAATAAAAATAACCAGCTTACATCATTCTCTGCATCCTTGCCATTTCAACTTAAAGGTGGAGTTCCTACTTTTTCCAGTAGTGACATTAACACCTTTGCTTTATTGAAATGCGGCATGCTTCTGCATGCAGCATTTTGTCCCTCGAGTGAGTTATGGCGAGTGTGACAGCAGCTGTAAACCTGTGCCTCAATTGTATGTCTTCACAGCTTGTCAAGTGCGGTTTCACACAGAGGCAGCAGAATCCATCGGGAAAATCAATAAGCTCCTCAACGACCTCTCTTTCACAGCAACCTCTACCTGCCACTTTTCCTACCAATGTGACTGCAGCTTGACCCTCAAAGGCTCAACTCTCCTCAAAGGATATATTACCCATCTAACCTCTCTTCTTCGGTGTGTATATGTGAAAAGCAGAGGGACAGCAGATGGGGGCAAAGGTATAATGTATAGAAGATGTTTTGTTCTTGCTGTGAGCCAGAAAGAAAGCCAGGCTGAGAGAGAGAGAGGTGAGAAAATTAGAAAGAAAGAACACAGAAAGCAGACAGAAATAAAAGAGAATGAGGATACAAGAAAAGCAGAGGGGAGGTTGAAGGACAGATTTGTGACAGAAAAACAGGATAGAGGCAGGGGATTGGGTAAAAAGAAAGAGCCTCTGCAGATTGTGGGAAGCATTAAAGTTGGTGCTTGAGGAAAACCCAGAGGCGTTTTTTATTTGTCTACTCACCTTGCCTTCATCCTTTGGGCTGTCGCTCAAATGAACCACAGGTCCTGGATGAGTTTTAGTTGATCTGCGACAAGAGGGAAAGAGAAGTGAGATGAGAAAAAGACAGCAGCAGCAATGCAGTGAAACAGTATTGTAAGAGGACACCTTGTTCAGAGGGAACTCATGGAAGGGATGAGTCGGGGGTTTTGCTGATCAGGCCATCTGTGTATACTAACACGCTGCTAACGAGCATGATATTTATAGGCAATATGTAGGAAAATGTTATCGATATTTATATTTAGAGCTGTTCAATTGATTCGTTGAACAAAAGAAAATTGATTGTCATCTATCTTCATAATTTATTAATTGTTTCAGTCATTTTCAAAGGGATAATGTTCAAACCTTTTCTGCTTGCAGCTTCTTAAATTTAAGAATTCCTATGTTCTTTGTCAGTTATGATAACAGAGAAGAAAGAAAAGAGAAGCGATTTAAAGACCTCGCTTTGAGCTTTGGGAAATTGTGATGAGCATTTTTCACGGTTTTGTCTTTAACCTTTTATAGACTAAAGGATTAATCGAATAGTTGTGAAAATAATCAGCAGCTTCATCGATAATAACAATAATTGTTTGTTGTTTGAGTCGACCAAAGCTTTTGGTATTACGCTGTTTTACACATGTATAAATACAACACATAGTTTAATACTTCTATCAAAGCCAAAGTAAGAATCTAGATTCCACTATTCCTTTTAATGATTTTAACGCTAAACATTAACACGACTGCTCGTTAATACATCATCTGTCATCATGGTACATACAGTACAGTATTTGCCTTTATTGTGCTGCAAAAACATTTGACTGCAATATACTTTCCATTGTACCCTTTGATATATCACTATGGGGTATTAAAATACCCAAATTAGGCTACACACAGAGATGATTAAGAGCTGCATGAAGGGCTCCACCTAATTGTGCCCAGTAGTTCCACAACTGATTTGTGTTATGCAGAGTCAATCTTATTCCTTGCTCTTACTCAAGAAATAATATAACCACTATGTTGCAGCTGCAACCTATTTCTATCCTGTGCTGCTAAATTTTCCTGCCTAGGGTTGCAGCAGCTTGGTCACCAGCTACACCGTTGCAGCTGCCATCGTGTTGTTTTATCACAGTGGCTAAAACCATGTGCTGATCTGGAAAGCTGAGGTGTGACTGACACATTCAGATGGGCCCATTTAGCTATGCCTGCTGCCAGAAGGCGATAAAAACATAAAACCATAGCAAGCTCTTTCCAGCAGTTAAATTATTAATAAGCTGAGGTATCTACAAACCATCCACAACGAACCACACCTGTTCAACCAATGAAGTGCCACAATGGGTGAATGCCAAGACCTAATCTTGCTGCACCAGCCATCCAGAACAAATAATACAATAAACTGAAATACACTTTCTTATACAACATGCGTATGCACTCTTGACCTCAGTCCTATGGTTGTACATCAACCCCACATACACATGCATAAAGACTGTGCCATGGATAACACTAAACTTCTTGTTGAGTTTATCAGTATAAAACAGGAAAAGTTCACAGCAGTTATTGAATTTGGATAGAGAGGCTTGTATTGTATGTAGTATGTAGAAGGCCATTTCCTCTAGCTGAAGAAAGCTTTGACACTGAGGAGAAAAATATGTGATCTACGCAGAGCTGCTCGCTGATTTTGTGAGTCCTGACGAAGTTTTCCTTTCAGCCAACAAGGCCAGTCATTGATATGCACACAAAGCAGCAGGATGTTTCAAGAAGAAAATTAATAAACCGATGAATAGTGTTTGCCAAGGTACAGCAATATATTCTGAGAAGAGACTACACTGCTAAATTAAAATACCTTTACATTTCTGAATTACAGAGGCTGGATCTGCTAAAGAGAATAGCTTTTTTCAAAGGTGTATAACAATCTATCAACTAATATCAACATATTACATCACTCTTATACTTAACTTTGAATACAAAACTTTTCATGTGTTACAAGGACTTCCCATAATTCCTCTTTTAAATGTGGATACTTTGCATATGCCTGGAAACATTTCATGAAACCAATGGAACCAATTAGTACATCAATCATCTAATTCGATCTGATTTATGTCTTTGTGTTTGATGTGGTGGTGGGGTTGTTTCATGCCCAGTAGTATCTACACAACAAGCACAATGAAAATGTGATGCTGGTGAGCAGCTGTGGCTTTAGGGCAGCAGGGTGTGTGTGTGTTTCTGTGTGTGTGTGTGTGTGTGTGTGTGTGTGTGTGTGCATGTGTGTGCTTTTGTTTGTCATTAGATGTAATGTTATTGTTGAGCTAAAGGATGAGCATATTAGACAGTCTAAAAGCTTCCATTAAGGTAGGAGTGTCCTGTGCTTGGGAAGCAATAATGTTTCCAAATCCTTTCCAAGACAGAGCCAAAAAACATTGACTGTTAAACAAGCCTGCCTGTTGTGGCTCGAGGGATCTGGAAATCAGACTAGCTTCCCTGCCTGTTGCCCAGTGCATGAAAAAACAGGCTACAGCATAGCCTGTATTATTACCCTGCATCAATGACAACACTAAAATGTAACATATTAATGAAATATAGAGTTGAGAACAAAGAAACAAATCAATTAGTATGTTCAGTGGAAACGGAAAGACAAATTGGGACTTTGACATTGCAGTCATCCAGAGACTGACAATCAAGAATGATCAAATACTAAGGCAACGTCACCTTGCACACCAGCAGGACCAGCAGAGCCACAACAACAAATCACCAATACAAAAGAGTAAAGGAAAAAAATGTCTTCTTCCGGGATCAATAAAGGCTAATATCATTTTCTAATCAAATAAGAAGGGAGTATAGGGCGGTAAATAGAAAACCAGCTGTAGAGACATGAAATGTTTGAATCACACTAGAGTGAGTGTTTTCTTATGTATTAATCATCTTTATAAATTATCAAGTTTCCATGAAAAGTATTCCCTACAGTGTTTCCTGGCTCTGCGGAGATAGCATTGGGAGCCGGAAACTGTTGACTGACTGTTGACTGGCTTTTGGTTATATACCATCTATATTTTCAGTCTAATTGTCACTTTATCCAACAGCTCAGAAATATTGAGAAAGAAGTGGTAGGAGTTTCTGTGGAAAGAGGAGCTTCCATTTATATACAATAATCCAAAATATAGCCATGACAGATTCTCAATTTTATACAAACATGCCAGCAAATAATGCAAATAAATGATGTTCCTTTAATGGTAAAGCTAATTCTATGTTTTGTATTGTAATGTTTTGTATTTAAGATAGCACACTGTAAGTATGCAGAAGCCTCTTCCTTTGCTCAGTACATTTTTTTCTTCCCTGCGTTATTTGTGTATAATCCTAAAAAATAACTGCGGCTGTTCTTATTTTCCTTTGGCACAATACATAACAAATTTCAGTTTAAGATTTGATTACCCGACATCTTTTTCATCCTTATCTATACCAAAAAATGTAATTTGTATTCATTTTTATCTAATTCCCTCCTCTACCGGAATCAGTGAATCATAAATGTTATTTTGAGGATCAGCAGCACATCCAACTTACAAGACATTGTTCCTGAAGAGACAGAAAGAAAAAAATAAGATGCGTGCCTGTCAGCTTCCTGCATGCCATGTGTGGTTGGGATCAGCCTACAACAACACCAGCAAAATGTAAATGCAGGCAGAATTACATTTATTTTTTTTCATCTTTTTGCAAATTAGTGGTGTATGTTCAAGAGACAGGGGTGCTGTTTCCATGCTTTTCTGTTGCCACATTTTTCTGGAGCATGGGCTCATATTTTAAGAATGCTTATTATAAAACCGTTGAGGGACCAGGAGGACGCTGTAAATTCATTGCTTATTTTAGAATCTAAATAGCAGAAATAGCCAAACATGCCAATGTTGATTATGGCTGACATGATGCCAAGCGTAAACACAATTCTGTTCATCACAGGGATCTATGAGCTGAAGCAGTGTGTGTGTGCTGGGCTGCAGTGTTTTCCCATTTCTCCTTGCATCTAATTTTTTCATATCTCATTTTGGACTGAATCTCCTTAAGATTAAATTGTGCATTAAATATGTTGCGAACCCATTTGAATTTCAATGAGAGCCTGGCCGTTCCTATGCGGGCTTGCTGGCCCCAGTTGAATTGTTTCTATAACAGATTATTTTCAAGAGAGCATCCTTTTGTTCATATTAAATTAATTCATCTGTGAATGGCTGTTGCGCAAACAATTATTGTGTGAACACAAATACACACACACAAGTGTAAACACACACCGACTACGGTGTGACTCACCCTGTGCTGTTTGTACTCAGTGGAAAGAGTGGATGTGTTCTCCATTGCTCACTTGACGTTTCACCGCAGGAAAAACAGAAAGTCCCCCCTCATCCTTATTCATGTTTAGTGGAAAACCTCCCCAGCCAAACTATGAAACTCCCCAGTCGCTCTGTGTTGATGAGAAAAGAATCATTCTCTACGAGTTCAACCTATCATGAACTCCACTCCACAAAAGGTGCAGAATGCTGCAGGGCTGGAAAATAGTGAATGTATTATAGTGTATGCTCAAGCAGAATGTAACATGAAGTGTTTAGAAACCTGTTGTGTGCTCAACCCACTTTAGTCAGAACAGCAGAGTTACTACCCAAGTTCTTACATTTGCTAACGTGTATGTTTTTGTTTGACTTAGTATTAGACTGAAGAAAGTTCTGACATGTGACGTGGGGGGGAAAAGGGAAGTTCTCTGTGTTGACTCACATTGTGGTGAGGAAACAACAAACCAAATATCCCGTTAAAATCACGACCACTGTCTCAGCCTCTGAGACTTTCACAATGATTGGCAGACAGCTCTCCCCCACACACACTTCAGTGTTATGACTGCTCACTAGACTGTCACAAGGCAACAAGATGGCTTGGTATGAGAATGACTTGTGACTGACACTGCAGCAGGGGACTTGTCAGGGTAACACCAGAAAAAACGCCGCGTAGGTGGATGAAGCCAAGAGAAACAAACGGGCATACAATGCAACTGAGCACCATTTGAGTATTTTCTGGCACTTTAAGTTGTCAATCTGCAGCATATGTCAGCTGCACAGTCGACAAAAGTGCATGTCAACAATTAATAAAGGCTGAGAAGTTGAATTACGCTCAAACGTGAGGCATTACATTGCATTGTGAGTGCTTACTGAACAGTAGCACAATGAAATATAAGGACTGTCGATGCTGTGAAAATGTTTTCTTTATGGTCTGTTTTTGATGAGCTGTGGAAAAATCCAGCTTGACAACTCATTTAGTCTTCCACCAAATGTTTTCTCACGGCTAAAGGAAAGTTGATTCACTATCAAGTTTTGTTTGTATTTTTCTTTTTGTGAAATGTCAAGTACATCTTAATTAATCACAACCATGGAGTGGCTTTCCTGATAACTGTCCAAATGTTAGATGGTGGATGGCTCAGGGCATTTGCTTCAGCAACCGCACCATCAGGTTCAGCATGACTGAACAAGTGACAGCAGTCCATTTGTTTACTTCAATGTGGCTGAACAATAACACACAATATGCATGAGAAACGGGCCCACCTTAACATTACAACAACAAAATCGATTCAACAACAATCCAATCATTCTGAATACAAGCCATTTATTTTACTGTGTGTGTGTGTGTGTGTGTGTGTGTGTGTGTGTGTGTGTGTGTGTGTGTGTGTGTTGGTGTGTTGGTGTGTATGCGTGCGCTATTTGAAGTGCAGACAGAGAGGCAGACAGGTTATTTTACCAATTGACATGAAGACATCCCCATATTCAACAAAAGCTACAACTACAACAATTAAATCCATGTGAAGTTCACAGTCAATTCGTGAAAATCACGTGTTTCACCCCAAAAATGCAAAATAATATACCAACAATTGAATGAACCTTGAACCTTTCTGATTAGTTATAAGGGCGAGGAGGGATAGACCTTGCAAATTTTCAGTGTCTGTGATGAAACATTTATCAAGTGTTCACATCCCAGATTTGAACCATGAGATTACAGTTGATAACATTTTAATGGGCTACATATCTCAAGACCACCATCATGACTCATTTTTATAATTACTCGATTTTCTGCGTTCATTTTACTTAACACAACTAAACATGAGTTTAGCTTTTACAGAGATCACTGCTCTTAAGAGATCCTAGACTGCTTATTAAACAAATTAACTTAAAATACCACTCAATCAAGTTACTGAATTCACTAACTGCCATTCACACCAATGCTCTCATTAAAAATCCTCACTGCCATCACTGATAACTTCTTTTCAACTCACAGTTCTATGGCCTTGTTCCACATGATGACGTATCCGGACAAAATGAAGGACTCGATGTTGACGATGTGCGTGTTTCCACGCTCTGTCCCCACGTACAGCCATTTACTCTGAAAGGGAAGGTGGCAAAACGTGATCCTGGAGAACAAACAAAGGAGAAGAAACAAAGGACAGAGACTGAGTGTTAGAATGGGAAAAGTCACAAAGGAGTCTTCAGTTTGTTTCAAGGACAGTGTTTCTATGCTGTATTTTTTCACACTCTTGTACATGACACACATTGATCGTTGTCATTCACCTCTATTAATGTTGTGCACAATTCTGCTGTCAGACAAGCCATGTGCATTGCATAGCTCATGATTAGGATAGGATTTAAGTATAGTTCTTAATAACCTATAAAGAACTTCTGTGTGCAATATGAACAACTATTTCATCTCAAAATCGATGAATTCCTTTTAAATTAAAATTAAAAAAAATAATCATGGGAGGCAGTTTTTTGGAATCATATGTTTTTGTTTTTGTAAAAGGTGAAAAAATCTAACATACTATGTACGTATGTTTAAAAAAACACAGATTACTGGGCACAACTCCAAAATATGGAATAAACATGGGCTATGATGCAGTTATTCAATCAAACAATGAAGGTCAGCAATGATGTTAGCATTCTACATCTTTCAGTGAGTAGAGCACTTAAAAGACTACATACTGTGTCACTATTAGAAAAACCATAATCTTAATCATTTTCATTGGTGAAAACTGCCCTTCATAAAAGTCGTACCCTGACTCATAGACGGAGGTCATGGCCCGATTCATTCTTGATGAGTGACTAACTCTTATCCAAGGTTTAATTTAGCACCAGGAAAGTGAAAATCTTTTGCCCTCAGCAGTCCAGCGCCTGGGTATTATTGTCTACATTCACTCCTCGTGCCCCACTCCTGCTTTTCTCTTGACAAAGAACTTTTGCACTCAGCCCCTAAACTCACTCTAAGCCAGTATAGATAGGTATTCAACAAGCCCCCTCATCGTGACTGTCAAAAGTAGAGGGCTGAACTTCTCTGTGTTGTGCCTTTAGACATTCTGCATGCACGACAGGCTAAACTTGTCCATATTATAAAATCCTAATTATCATTCAGAGTTCGGATCTCGTTTTTTTTTAAAGCAAATTTTGAAACTTTCATTTTTGTTATAAATTAGCAACAAAAATGATCAAGTTAACACCTAATAACCTCCTGCAACCCTAATCATTGATTCAAACCAAATTGTTACCAACATCTTTAAAAAAAAAAAATGTATTCATGGGTTTTGTTTTACAGAAAGACCTCTGCTCATTGCATTGATCAATCAAATCAATCAGCCTAATTACCCAGCCCTGCAGAACATATAACCAGAAAGAATGACAGGAAGTATGGTTTGATTTAATAAAACACAAATTGTAGGCACACAAATGTCCATTGCAATCACTCAGGGGAGCATGGCTACTGCTGTGACCTGATCCAATGTCCACTAGGTGTGTGACCAAGGCAGCTCTCCTGCAGCTTTTATGTGTCTTCACTATGGTCTGAAGCAGAAAGTGTATTTATACACAGTAAGAGCAGATTGGGAGTGTTTCCCCTTTAAACAAATGACTTAAAACATGATCAGTGCTACTTTGCACACATTGTTGTTTTAAAAAAATGGATTGCTGAGATGATTAGTCTGAAAAGGTGAGTTTTCAGTTTGCAGCAAAATATGGGCAATGAGTCTGTGTTCTGACATTAGAGAGGATCTCACTCGCTCATTGGTGGAGCCTTCATTGAGGCGGTCGACCGCAGGGCCCTCTGATGAGATGGTTAAAGATCCAGAGGCAGAGGAGCACAATGATTTGGAGAGGATGTAGAATTCAACTATGGCTTGAAGGTAGGAAACAGCAGTGTAGAGGTCACCAGCACAACTCCAGTGACCTACTCTTGATAATGTGCCTGAATGCATCCTGCGCAGATACAGATCGAGCACTGAATCCTTAGCTGCTGGCTGCTAAGTCTCCTGTGTAGTCATCAGTGTTAGACACACTACTTTTTAAACCCAGTTAATATCAGACCCACAGTGTTAACATGATAAATTCATACCTGCCTCTCCCTTGATATAAACACTGTATGTATTTCCACATATTCCACATTATACATGTTTTTTTTCCACTATGGCTAACAGTGTCCATACATGGTATCAGTCCAGATACTGCTGTAGTCTAGCCAGGTTTCTATTAAAAGATCAATAAATAACCATAGAATCCAGTAAGGTATTCATGTGGTATCTAAAAATAATCATGATTTGATACAAGCTGTTAAACCATTATTGCTCTGGCCTTACCATCTATCAACTTTACAATCATCTTAACCAGCGAAGAATGACAAGCGCACACTTCAGTGAAATTCTGTCCATACTTATTACCTCGTAGATGTGGAGGAGATCACTGGGCTTCAGCCCCACAGCCACCCACACAGCAAGTGGCAGGATTATTAGATAGAAGACAAATGAGACTGCAGACAATTCAATAAGGATTTTAGGGGCTTGGAGAGATGACAATATTCAAACTGGCAGGGGGGGGGGGGCAGAAGTGCTCTAAGAGAGACAAAGGATTATACAGTCTTCTGTGTTTTAAGGTATGCGTTTAGCCTTAGCACACATAATTTACATAATTCTTTGTTTAAGGAGGCCTCCTGACTGACATAGATTATTATGTCCAGTTCTTTGAAATTAAAAGACTCACTTACAGTAGTAATTGTGAAAATCATGTGACTGTCTAACATGTCAATAATTATTCATCTAAATTGTCATATTTCAAAAACATATCAACAGTAACCAGAGTGGATCATGATATTTTCCCGGTGAATAAGCTTTAAACGAGGCCACTTAAGAAAAAACTCTATCATTCATTATGAGCAGAACATTTACGTAAAATATCACAGGAAGGATCGAATAAAAGAAAAGGGTTAGAGGGGGAAAAAATCGATGGAAGAAAGGATGAGAAGATAACAGGAGGGGGAAGAGGTAAGTAGTGATGAATTTTCCAAGCCATGGTTTTTGTACTTCATAATTTCGGACCAGGCACCATCAATGAGCGTGATCATTATTAACCAAAGAGGACCACAAGCTGACCGGCAACTTTGAGACCAGCTGAGGGCCAAATGCCATTAATGAAGTAAAAAGAGATTAATTGAATAGGTGACATCATTTAGGGAACTGGTAACCTTCCCATCTGCTCAGCAGGAAACATGACATGACTGCGTAAAGAATTCAGCAAAGACTCCATATACTGTATCAGCAAAGGCATCGGATAACTCAAAATCACAGATTACTGCGATAACTCAAACGCCTCTTTTTACTCCAGTGTATCAAATGTTTCATGTATTGTAGTCTTCATTTTGTTTGGGCTTCAAATTCTTTTTGACAACGACACGAGTCGAGGAGGAACAGAAAGCACGAGCTGCAGACTGACAGTTATCACAAAAAACATCTCTCCGCCACTTCCAGTGATTCATGCGTTATTCACGGGGGATTCTGTGGGGGTGTCAGGGTGCTAATTATCAGAGGTTCAGTTGAGAGACACAGAGCTAAATGGCAAGTCACTGCCCAGCCACTGACGGATGACTCATGATGCCCTTTTTCTACTTTTATCTTAGAGCATGATTCACTGCTCTGCTGCTGAGAGCGAGTGGTTCTGCTTCCTACCTTTATCGCACCACAAGACAGGTAGAAAGCGGTTTTCAACACTTCTGATATAAAACATTCACCTCTGTGTGTCTGTGTGGGCATGTGCATCACACAGTGATAGCTACAGCTGCTAAGCTGTGAATCTAAAATATCAAATATCAAATGGTCAGATTTACAGTGTCCAGTATTGAGCAAGACCACCAAAATACTGCATTTTCCAATTAATTTAACCCTGACCTGGCCTCTACTTTAAAGTTTGTAGACAAGGTTATACCTTACTATTTGAGTGAAATGCACCAAAATAAGGGTATATGAAACACAAAAATGCTATTTATTATTTTGGCTGGTAAAAAAAATCTTTTTAGCTGATGGATTTTTTTTTTATCTCCCTGTCAACAAGTTAGTTTTTGACATTGTTGACATGTAAGATAACAGTGAATCATTTCCAGTAAGAAACACGCTGTCTTCACTTCATTCTTCAGTTCCCAATGTTGTAGCCATGACAGTTGAAAGGGCTTCAAATATGGATATTGCTGGAAACATCCGTGCTTCACACACTTCAACATGGCAACACGAGAGATCTATAAAATCACCATAGTTTCAAGGTAGACACCTAAGATTAGGGCACCAATTCAGCATCAGACCAAATGTGAAACATGGTCGCAAATTCCCCTTTATTCAAGAGTTATGGTGTTGAATAATAGCCAGAAAACAGTTTCTGCAGAACACTGTCACAGTGAAGGCTGACTGCTGCTGTGCCCTGAGGTTTTTGAACAACATGAGTTCTCAGTTTTAAGGTCATTAAAGTCTGAATGAGTTTTAATAAAAAAACAATGTATTATGCTTTAAGGCTCTGCTGCATAATCAAAGTGATACCAGTCAAATGCTATGTTTTATGTGCTGTTTGACAGCAGGAGGAGATTTTTGTGTCGAAGAGGAAGCTTTTTGCGCACCTGCTATGTTAAGTTTCCGTAGATAGAAAACATCCGGTGACTCAGCCAAAGTCCTTGAATTGAAAACCACCAGGCCGAGAGTTTGCTGATACGTGTCCTCATCGAAAGTAACCCTTGAATTGACGCTGTGACCCTGCATTTTCATGACTAAAGACTTCAGTTTCTTCTTGAGTGTAAATTATATTCCATCAAATTTAGTTGCAATGCAGTAATATTCATTACTGTTGTTGCCCATGACACAGATGCCACAAGATGAAATACACTTTTAGTTGGAGTCTCTCAAACTCTTACCTGTTATACAAGTTTAACTTAAATATGAAACCCTTTCACAAAGTATAAAAAGAGGAATGTAAGAATAATTTGGATTTATTAGCATAAAGTCTGAGCTTTCTTTATTTACTTACTCAGACTGACGGGATGACTTTTCTTTCAAAAAACAAGCTTTTGATCGTTCTGCTAAGATTGATTGAAGTTGTGCTTTGTGCGTAAAAGTAAGGTTCACCAATATATATCATTGGAATATTGCGCACTGAAATTTTTAGTTTAGTACACAATTAACTGTTCAAGGATGAAAACGGCATCGACTTAAAACAATGTTTATTCAATATGTACAACTACCACTGCACAGTAGAAACAACAAGTAAGTAATTGCCGAAGTATCCTTGAGCAAGATACTGAACCCCAAAACTGCTCCTGATGTGCAGTTGGCACTAGCCTCTGCCATCAGTAAGGGTCCTGCAATGAGCTGGCGACTCATTCAGGGGTGAACCCTGGCCTTCGCCCAACGAGTCACTGGGATAGGCTCCAGTAATCCCCCTGAAGAAGGGGGAACAACATCACCGCGACCCCGTGAGGGAAAAAAGCGGCCACGAAAACGGAACGGAACGGAATATGTACAACTACCACTGCACAGTAGAAACAACAAGTAAGTAATTGCTGACCAGACGGAAGTCGTTCTCTGCTTTCTTACCCACACACTGTCCTGTATACAGAAATGGTAAGCTGTGCATGTGCACTCTGGATACCTTAACAACCACAATGTACAAACAGAGATGGAACAACCAGTTTCTGAGAAGGTCAAGGGAGGCCGCTGATACTATTACTTTTGGACAATCAAAGGTAGGCCTAACAAATTTTGCTGGACGATAAATTGTCCCAGAAATTATTGCGATAAACGATAATATCGTCGTTTTGAGACCATTTTTCAACTAATATAATGATAATGGCATAATAATGCAAGTACACCCTTTCAAAGATTAATAATTT
>OMLP01044161.1:57013-69182 GCA_900302685.1 Spondyliosoma cantharus
ACACCCTTTCAAAGATCAATAAACTTTTATTTCTAAAGAATATTTAACATTCAATTGGAATGTGAAGAAGACATTTTAAATATCCAAAATAAATAAACAAAACAACCAGAAACAATAAATAAAAAGGACTCTCAAAGAGTGACTGACAAGAGGGTTCACGTGAGAGACACGAGGAAAACAAACAAGGATGTAAATGGGAATTATCGAGGCCGGCAAAATTATTGAGCTCAATTTTATTTATCGTACGATTAATTCATTTATTGATTATCGTGACAGGCCTAATCAAAGGTGTTGTTTTTTTTAAGTGCGTCACATTTGTGTATGGCAGAGGCCCCAAACGCAAGAATCAGCACACTGAGGCCATTATTTACCATCACAGTTTAATGATAGAGAGCTTTTTTTTTTTAAGCTGTCTCTGCAAGGGAAAGGGTAAGAGCCATGCCATTGCTTATCATCACATCAGATGGCTATTCTACATAAGAGGAGATGGACAAAGCAGGAAGGGAGACAACAGACGACTGCAAGACAGAGCTGGCTAAGGGTGTGGCAATGCCTCATTCAGCGGAGGTGGAAGTAAGATATGGAGATCCAAAGAGATGAGAAATCATATAAGTATGAGTAGAGGGAACTTAAATTAAATTTGGCCAAGTTGGAGAAAATTCAAGCATTTTTCTTATTTCACCAGACAAGTGTCTGGCTCACTGGGCCTTGTCCTGCCACAACTAGTCAGCAAGGAATCATAGTCATGCTTTCCTGGTCCATTGAGCACTCATGTGTCTTTGTTTTTAAAACCGTGTCACAGGTAGGACCTAAGCTGTCAGAGAAAACTAACAAAGTAGCAACCACCTCTGAACCACTCAAGGACTCAAATGGTTCACTGGCTCACTGCACTAGAAAGGTGATGCCCAGTCACATCTGCAAAACTCCAATATCAAAGTAAACTATGACATGCCTCCTGGAATTACAAACAGCTTTGCAAATTTTGTCAATTTGACCTTTATAAAAATGAAATACAACTCATCTCCCTACATGTTCAGGTCTACTAAGCCACCATAAGCAAACTCTCTTAAAACATTCCACCAGCTCTCTCTGCTGATGTAGTATTTAGCGTCCATTTGAAAACTGGCTTATGCGTCTCAAGGATTTAGGTGGCAACATTTTAAAGGAGATGGAGCAAGCTACCTAATTACCAAATCAGCTCTCACAGCCAGTGGTGGGGGTAGTGGGGGGTGTCTCACAGGGCAGAGGGTGTTGCCAGCTGCGACAGAAGACAGAGTTTCCAGCCAGCAAATTCTCTGTCTTAGGTTTTCCAGACAGGGTGAAAAAGGATCAGAGGCAGGACAGAGGAGCTGGCCTTGTCTTGTCAACACCCTGCTTTACTGTCTTCCAGGTTGAACTGATTAAATGTGTCTTCCTGGTGGAAGAACACTGATGCTACAGCTGAGACATGGACCTGTATTAGTTGGGCGGTCTGTGAGAGGGTCCTTTCTAGACCACAGAAGGTGCAGCCTTCCATAATACAATTTTACACCGAAGTTAGCACATCCTGTACATGCAGGCTTTTTAAATGAAGGTAAACAAACTAAAGACGGCCGACTGATTCCTATCCCATCGCCAGGAGATGAGTTTGCCTTTTTTTCTATGCTGTGTCATGTTCACACTGGAAAACAGCCAACAGTGGAAAGCAGTATGAATGCCAGTGACGACATTATGGTTTTCACTTTCTCTGAGTCTTTCTTTTTCAACATGACAACGATTTTTGAGCTCTGCTGAATTTAAAACTATTCACACAGCACGTCCAAAACTTCAGCACATTTCAAAGCTTGAAAAAGGCAACGAAAATAAGCATGTCCATCCGGGTGCATCACTCACAATCAAAGCTGGAGCCAATAAAAATCTGAACAACTGCAGAGTCGTTTGGCCAGGCAGTGAATGCTGTTTGCACCCTTTTCCACTGAAACCCAAAAAACACATTTGTGTGTTTGGTGTTCCTTGTCCGGTGTTTTATGGGATTTACTAATACATTTGTTTATCAAGGGATACTTCTTTTGGATCCCTGATTAGAACTGTTGTTCTGTCAGGCTGCTGAAGATGACTGAATGCAGAATATATATAATGCCACTAGTCAAACTGCCTGAATAAATTAGTGTAGACTGCCTTAGGACACTCATATACATCTTTCACCGCAGCAAAGTATGGAGTGTATGAAGAGTATGTGTATGTTTTATGTCATGAAATTTATGCTTACCTCTCTCTGTTGAATTTGAGCGAATGCAGGACAGCCGGCCGCCTCTGACGGAGATTCCACAAATGTAGAGTGTCATCTGCACAGGCTGTGACCAGCGCCCCCTGAAGGCCAAAAAACAAATAAATATGAGTACTGAATCTTGGCATTTGGAATTAACCCAAGTACTGATGTCCTGACTGATTAGACTGTGAGCACAATGAACAGTAGATTCCAGCTGTAAAGCACCCAAATGTGTAGAGTATGGTGACTCTTAGACAACACATGTAAAAGCCAGAACACACATCTAAATGCAGAGATGAATAGGCAACAGCACAGAAACAGGAAGACAGAGAGAGAGAAAGAGAGAGAGATGAGGACATGTAAGAGTTTCTCCCCTGAGCTCCACCTGATTCTGGTCTGTTGAGACAACTGAAGTGTTGTATTTGCTTCTTCAGCCTGGTGGCAGAAGGAGGAGATGAAAAACTGAAATGTTTCCAGCTATTAAAAGCTGAACTGTAACTGTGATGTAAGCATCTGCATTTTGTCTTAGTAACTACAGTTGACAGAATAATGGTTTTATGATATGTTCGAAACTATTAAATGGTTTACATTATATATAAATCAAAATGCAATGTTTAAGCTTCAAACATCACAAGTAAACATTCCACGCATAAGACACACTGTATGTTAAAGATTACTTCCGAAAGCACACATAAACTGTTAATGTAAGATATGCAAATGTAGATTTAAGACATCTCCTCATAAACCTAGTGAAAACCTCTGTTTACTCTAAAGCCTACCCACCAGAGCAAACGTGTCTTGTTTTGTTTTGATCGAGACCCCGGGCAGCAGAATTTACATAGATTTTGCCCTTACATGTAAATGGTTAATTTGCTCTAATTATGGAAATAAAAAGAACAAGAAACAAAACGTTAAACAAACTCTTTCATTATTTTGGGTATTCAAATAAACACAACTCCATGGAAACTGTCTCTTAAAAGGTGTGCTTTTGTGGTAAACCACCACAGTGTTAAATTGACATTGACCATTTTAGACAACTGTCCCATTGGTAAAAATTGTAAAAAAAAAAAAAAAAATCTAATTTTGTGTCCTCTGTCTTTTGGCTCCATGCAAGATCACACATATATCTTATGAAACAGAATGAAAACTGTGAGAGAACAATGACAAATCATTGTTGAATGGTGTCAGCTGGTATCAGCTCTAGTTCTTCTGAGGATTGTAATTACAGTGAAATTCCCAGTGCGGCTTTGCTAGCAGAGCATCGTTGTGTAGACTGTAGCCCAGAGAGAATAAGCTTTAGATTACAAACTTAATCATGGGATTAAAGACTGCACAGAGCAAGGGAGGATGCACAAATCATTGCCTCTAACTGATCTACACAGAAGTGATTGTGTCCCTCTCACTCACTGAATCTCTCACCCTGCACAAGAGAGTTGGTTGCATAATCGTTCAGGTAGGTAAGGTAAATAAAAAGTAACTGTGAGACTGCATGACTACTATACTTTCCGTTCCGTTCCGTTTTCTATACCGCTTCCAACTACTATACTGTACCAGTTATACAAATTGCGGATTCTGTCTTTTCTGGGGATGTTAAAGAAAAAGCCAAAATTGTATAATTTCTTGGAAAAGAAAAGGATATTACAGTCAGACAATAAAAGGATTTTGTATTCACTGGCAAAAACTAATCTGTGACTAATTCCCCTCACCTCCAAGACCCAATTTCTAGATATGAATAAATGACCTTAACTTTTCAGCGCAGCCTGTGACTCTTACATATCACTTAAAACATGACAGCTACTTCACAAAAGCCTCCTCGCAAAGTGAGCAATGAAGCTTTGTTTATGAGGCAAATAATTGATCTTCCCAAGTTAATTCAACAGGAAAGAAAGATTTAATGAACAACATAATTATTTGAGCATTTTCTGCCTACCGCCTCCTATTTTGTTTGACACCCCTCTCTCTCCATACATGAAAAATAAAGGTTTAATGAACAACATAATCATTTGTGCATTTTCCGCCTAGTGCCTCTAATTTTGTTTGACAGCCCTCTCTCCCCATACATAGAAAAGGTTATGCTGCTCCTTAGCCATGTCAAATTTGACTGATGGGGTACATGCTGGATGATTACAAGGCAATTCCAGGAAATGAGAATGTCTTATACAGAATTTGATTGCTTTTTTTTCCTTCTTTTATTTATCTTGATTTGATTAATGTGAATGTTTTTAATTATGTTGGTGAAATGCATGCTTCTTGGATTTCACATCTTTATACATACTATTACACTCTGTTCTCTAATGTCTATGAATTCTATTTTTTGTCTCATTATTTCCTTCTAATGGCACTGGCTTTTGCAGATTGTCAGAGGTTTTTTCTGAATTTGACTGATGATGGCTTTGACAGATAATAATAGACTTTTTATTATTTCATGTGTATTTAGGTGGCCCATAATTGGCCGTCATCTTATTGTCATTTCATTTAATTATCGTTATTTAATTCAGGCATCACTTACACTACCACTTTTACTATTGTACTGACAAAATCAGGCAAACTGGTCATAATGACACAGCCATGTGCCAATAAAACTGAAAAATGTGCTCTAAAATGATAACAAACTGCAAGGAGACGTACATGGCAATACACAACAAAAACTGAGGTGCATACAAGATAAATGGCAGACAACCATACAGGACAGCGTGTAGTGAAAAACAGTTACATCCAAATGTTGAGTAGTTTGAAATCAAAGTCTTAAACTGAACTTTAGGTACAGCGGTATCAAGTTTAAATGTACGTTCTAAAGTTCCAAGGGTAGCACTGAAACTGAAAGCAGTTTTACCCAAACTTAGTGTTTACCTGGGGAACTTCGAGTGGAATAACAGCCACCAGTAATAAATCTGAGGGCAGAGTGATCAGAGTCTAGTGGCATAAGAGTGGAGACAGAGGCATGTCTATAGATAACATCAATGTAATGAGAATAAGAAGACAGCTTCAATGATCCATTTCCTACAGAACATGGGGAAAGTAGTTCTGTTTCTGTATAAATAACCAATTTTTTGTTTAGTTTGCTCACAATTGTGAAATGAGTTTCTGATCCACCCAGATACCCAAATACAGAAACCCTTTCAATAAATTATAAATAACATGTCAGAGAAATGCTAGCAATCATCGCAATACATAATCATCTCTGTCACCTTGACAGCACTGTTAATCACTGCACAATTATCGAAGGCCGATTTTGAAGATTTTTTTCCTATGCTTGTGGAGTTTGTTTTTATCACTTGAATAAGTGATAGGAGGAGGAGCAGCGGCTAATTAAGAAGTCACCCCAGACAGAAAGGAAAAGAATGTGAGAGGCAGACAGGGTGAGAACCAGGTCCACAACTGCATTATGATATTATTATCTTGATGTCTCGATGGCAACACAGATGAGGCGACTGGGCGAAGGTACAGTACAAAGCATGGAAAAATGACAATCAGCAGGGATGTTTGCACTACAAAAACATCTAGAAAAAGGCTTTTGGCACTATTTTCATATTTGAATAACATAGAGCAAGTGGTCTAGTGAACTGATTTTTTGCTTTTTTGCCAGAAGTGACCATATTTGGACAACAGGGAGGATCTGACTGAGAACCCGAGGATTTGCCGCAGTGGCAACTTGCTAATCACAAGGTTGTAAAGTTTACCCCACTTTATCCTCTATTTTATTCTAAATGGGACCATCATTTACAAAAAGTAACATCATGCAATACTGGTGAAGACTTGAAACCAAGAATTGAGACCATAAACCCATTAATAATAATTAGTAATGAATAAAGTGAGAAGTAGGGTCATTTTCTCATAAACTGACATACAATCTGACATATTTTTGCAACCAGTGGAGTTGCCCCCTATGGTCCATTAGAAAGAATGCAGGTAAAAGGCACTTCACTTGCTTAACTGTTCTGTTCCTTCCATTATTTATTCAGTCAATGCTGAATATCTACAAGAAGAGATACGTATTCAGTATTGCTAAAAAAAAACACAAAGTTAACATTTTCATAATTATGTATTTGTGTATAGATTTGGTTATTAGGATTCAATGTCTATGGCCCTCAAACAATATGTGCATCAGAGGCTCTATTATTGGTTGATTTATCAATACATCAGACAATGTCTGGTCTGATACAAAGCCGATTCTTTCTTTTAAGAGAACTCATTGAGGTGTTAAATTAATCTATGTGGGTCTAACATCTCCGAAACTGAAAAAGGCAAACAGTAGCCCAGACAGCCTCTCAGCACACAGAGGAAACAAGACTTAAAGCTGACTATGAGAGCTAACTTCTTAGGACAGACACTTCTTGAGGAAAAGGGGCTTCATTAACAATATGTAATAACAAAGTTTCCCTCGAACCTTACTTCTCTGCCATTGTAAAAAAAAAAAAAAAACACCAGTCAACATACTTCTGAGGAATGGGAAGTTCGAATGTTCCTCAGACAAATTCCCATGCTATGTATCTCATTAATGCAGCAGATGGCAAAGTGCTTGGAAAACATCATTTCTTGTCATCAATTTTAAAGCAGTAATTTCTCACATTCTTTTTGATGTTTGTTTGTCAGTGTAGTCTGACTGATGTAAAGATCATATAAACTGATAAATACAAACTTTAACAACAAACTATAATCAATTATCCCATCCTTTCATGGGACTTTTACATTTGTTTTTGGAAATACACCACAACTAAATACAAGACTACATGTCTACATGCTTAGAAATAAACATTGTTACTGTGCTTCTGCGAACTCATCTAACAATCCTTCTCACCTTTTCCTTCCCTAAACAGTCTCCCTGGTCCTACCTCATCTGACAACAACCTTCAGCAGCCCCCTCAGCCTCTTTAGATGTATTATTCATCAAGCAAAATAATGAATTCAGAATAGGCAAACAAACACATTAATTAGCCTATTCATACCCTCCAATGATTCAGTGACAGAAAAAAAAAGGGGGGGGGGGGGTTATGAGGGTGACATGGTATAAGATTATGACAAAATGGATGTGTTGCATTGTGCAACTTCAGAGTGAGATAGAGAATATATATAGGATTAATACATGCTCAGGCTCATCATTTAGAAATACCTGCAAGATGTGGCCTCTTTTGTGAGTTCATACATCTGAATTGAATAAGTCATTACACCTCACTGAATGTCAAGAGGCCAGGCTGAATATTCAAGTCAACCATTAGCTGGGCAGCAGACAGCCCACACACTGAATCCAAGAGAGGGCAATGACATACAGCACTGCTAATAGTCACTCTGTCAAACGATGACCCAGGGTAGTCACTCGAGGGTTCGTTAACATACAAGACCAGTGGGTAGGTATTGCATGTGTATCAAGGACTGGTAGTAAACTCTAATTCTGATGTGCCAAACTAGAAATGTGTCTTTAACATTTGTCATTGTCATTAAAAAAGTCTGTAGTTACTAAATCAGGACTCAACATTGATTTGAAGCATTTCTAACTTATTAGTTTTGCTTATTAGTTGTTACTTGTTGCCACAACAAAAACGCATATGTTTGCGCACCATTTTAACCTATCCTTACCTGTGTGAAGTGGATATGCACAGAAACACACACATACACAGAAACACACACATACATGTATGTTTTTACAAACCGATCACACTTGAACACAGATACTGTCGTGGTATATGTGATCGCAACCAGATACCCACTTTCGAGTTACACAAACATTCGGATGCTTGCACACATACTTAGACCCACAGGCACATACTCATACACACAAACAAAGTCAAAACCTGTCACACGAACATTCCCCTCTTAAGGCCCATCCACCTCCATTTGCCTCAGACACATCACAAGTACTCCAATGAGTGATAGAGAAGTGGGCTGAAAGAGCCAGTGGGCTTTAAAAGAAGTAGAGTGGGTAAAGAAAAAAAGGCAGAGAAAGGCAGGATAGAGCGCTTAGATTACAGCAGAACAAAGGAGAAACAAGAAAGAGAAACACAGCTTGGTGTTGCAGACCCATGTGAGTTGGCTTCTGCTCTTTAAAGAGACCTTTCATTTCCCTGAATACACCTACTAGTGCTGTTAGTAAACACTATGTGACATCAAACTGCATCACACTGAGACAACTGCTGTTTAAGTCCAAAATCAGCTATTTGACGCTGAGACCTGCCATGTGTCAGGCAGCCCACACAGTACTGGTCTGTCAGTAGAGAATTAAGCAGTGAGGGAACACTGGTTTTAAAGGCAGAGAGGTAGGCAGTATGTAATTTCTGCTGGTAGTGTTCACTCAATCAAAACCACAACAAAATGACGTTCTGAAGAAGCAAAGGATAATGGGAATTGTTGTCACTTTGTTAAAAAAAACACCATTGCTGATAACAACGAATAATAGTGCTCCATCACAAATGCACAAACAATAGTAAACAATAGAGTGGCAAACTAGCTAGTTTGTTCCTTTCATTCTCTTTGACGTAGCATCTAGTGTTTCCCCAGAAGTTATTGTAACTAGGGGGGATAAAGAAGGGATATGACCCCATTGACAGGTGACTGAATGTAATGCACCAATGCACTGTTGCCTTTAATAAAAATGACAGCCTTCTCTAAAACATTTTGGAAAATGTAAGAACAGAACCCATAAACATATATAACGTATTTATGATAGATATTATATCTTAAAACAGTTAATTATAGCCTCCTGTTGTTCCGTATCAAAAAAATGAGCAGTAAAACCATAGGAACAACTGAAAATCAACAAATATTTACACTCAAGAAATAACTTCATAGGACTGGACGGTAGATTCTCAAACAAAAGTCTATATCTAAATATGTCGTGTTTATTTTCTTCTTATCAACGGGAAAATAATCTATCCAAGTCAAATTATACATTGGTTGAATTTGAACACCAAACCATGCGCAGTCGAAACTAACAATAGTGTGAAATTGAATTCATCGTTCATGCAATGACATGAAACAACCCAAGATGCTCCAATAAACTCTTGTTTTCAAAATTATACATCATCTCTCCTTTTTAGCAACTAAAGGGCTTGTCACACTGCAAATTCTCCACTCAGGGCTCCCCTTAGCCCTGAACATAGCCCAGGAGTTGACCCTCGGCTAAGATTTTACCCTTAAGCCCAAGGCTATATGGTTCACAGTGCATTTCTACTAGCCCTGGGTTAAGTGTCCATTGGAACATGCAGCTAATGTTAACATCATAAGGGTCCCATCGGCCATATACTTTTCAAAATACTGTATATTATTATCAACAAATGGCTTTTTATACCCCAATAAAATAGGGATGCATGATATGGATTTATTTCAGCTGATAACAATAACCCATAATGACCTTCTAATGGTCCATGCCCACAAGATTACAGATAATTTGATATTTTTGTATTTTAATGAGCAGTTACTCACCTGTAGTTCATGCACACCTGAGGCTTAGAAATGTTATGAAAGTCAATAAATTCAACTACACACTTACCCAGAAGATAGTGAACAGGAACACAGTGGGTAACACAGTTCTTCCTTCCAATAAACAAAACCTAACAAATTCTAAAAGCTTCACCAGGCCATCCCAAACAGAAGACATTAGAGCCCATAGTGAGAGGACGTTTGAATTCTTAGAGTGGACAGGTTGCTTCCAACATTGCGATGATGGTGACCTTAAGTGTGACCAGAGGAGCTTTACAAAACCATTGTAATGGAGTTTGACTTACCTCATTGATGAGGAACTGCAGCTGAAGAACAGCCGCTCCGCTCTCATGCTGACAGTAGCAATCTACCCCCGGTCGTCCCAGTCTGATGACATCACAAAGTCAAGGAAGTGTATGGAAGGGAACTACAGGTAAATCATCACAATACAGGCAAAAACAGTACATATTGTTTATGTACATATTGTGGTGGTAAAACATAAAAAAGAAACATCCAGCTAACACTTGGATGTTGGAGTCAGAGAAAGGGTAAAGAGCCAGAGGGCATATAAGTAGTTATTTCACCTACTGTAGTTGCTGTGTTTGAATCTTTGCTATAGTCTTTCATATTACTTTGTAGGTTCTATTTCGTAAGATGTTACCTGCAACAACTGTGATTGCACAGAGGCAATGCTACGTGCGACTGCCACTGGCCTGGTATAAGCAGGCAGGTTGTGTATTGTCAAATCCGGTTAAAGAGGATGACTGAATTTTTAAAAAGTCTTTTGTGATGCTTGATGATTGCTGACACACCCCCTACTGTGCATCTCCTCCCACCACGGGGAAGTCAAGTTCAAAGCCAAGCTAGCAAAACCACTGTGTGCCCGGTTTTATATTTCACCAGTGCTGTCAAAAACAGGGATGATCAAACAGCACAACTGATCAGTTGAAGGGCAGATATATACATTTGTAAATTTCAAAAAGTTGCTTAGAGGCTCCAAAACATTGCTAGAGGGCAAGTAACTATAAGTGAAGTTAATTTGGGTAAACAACCATAATTAATAAATGGTAAATTAATAGTACATTAAAAAAGCAAATAATTGATTGTACAGTTGCAACTGATGTTTACAATACTTTGTAAATGATTAATACAATACAAGTTAATACTTTCAACTTGATTTGGATGGCCTACAGAAAATAACAACTGATGTATATACACCTTTACAATCAATTAACTATTCATTTACCGTTCATTTATGATGGTTATCATGAAGTGTTACCCTCAATTGTATTATCTTATCAGAGCAAGCATCATGACGTGCTTCACAAATCAATAAAAATGTTGCACAATGACCAAAGACTAACAAGGACCAAGGACCAAAAAACAACACCACTCAATACACCACAGTCAAACACCAGAGAAGATTTCTGCGCCAGATTTTCATCTTGTGTCTCCAATAGGGATGTCCCGATCCGATCTGTAGGATCTGTATTTAAGTGGCCCATAATTGGCCATCATTTTATTGTCATTTCATTTAATTATCCTTATTTAATTCAGGCATCACTTACACTAACACTTTTGCTGTTGTACTGATATCACTGACGAAATCAGGCAAACTGGTCATAATGACACAGCCATGTGCCAATAAAACTGAAAAATGTGCTTTAAAACTATAAGAAACTGCAAGGAGATGAACATGGCAATACACAACTAAAACTGAGGTGCATACAAGATAAATGGCAGACAACCATATAGGACAGCGTGTAAAAACTAGGGATGTCCCGATCCGATCTGCATGTAACATCTGCAGTTCGACCGTTTCGCGAGGGGGAGCTGCATTTAATACTACACATTTGATACGGCACATAAAAAACAAACACTTGAAGAATACAACGAGTTCACTCAAGCAATACAGGCAAAGACACCGAAGCAGCAAACACTTGCAGATACTTTCAAAAGGAAAGAGAAATATCCTCAAGACAGTGACATGGCCAAAAATATTACAGAGAAGGTAATTAAATTAATCGCTCTGGATAACCAGCTCATCTCAGTGGTAGAGGATCAGGGTTTTTTGTTTTTTTGTTTGGAGTTTTTGAATCCCCGGTATGCCCTACCATCTCGGCATTACATTACATTTATTCCACTTTTACAACGTGCCGGTATGCACACTAGTTTCCTGGGTGTCATACAGCAGAGCATGTAAAACAGGCAATCGAGGAGATGCTGAACATGTATGAAATAGACAAGCAACGCGTCCACGTCATTTTACATGACAACGTAAGGAATATGAAAAAAGCAATGGATGATATGGAGGTACCAAGCGTGGGCTGCGTCTCGCACACACTTCAGCTGGCTGTACACGAGGGTCTGCTGTCACAGTGCAGCATCACAGACTCACCTGCTAACACAAGGAAGGTGGTCGGCCAATGTTGCAATAGCATATGCAGAATAAGAAAGAGCCAAATGAAAGTATATACTTTGTTTCACAAAATAAAAAAAACTTATTAA
>OMLP01044162.1:0-13155 GCA_900302685.1 Spondyliosoma cantharus
GAGGCCTGCAGGTCCATGGAGCAGTGTGTGATGTGGTGTGTGTCCTGAGAAGGAATGGTGCAGAGCCGCTGCCTGACATCTGTGTACTGACTGGAAGAAATGGAGGTCTTCAGTGGGATGGGAGGCATTGCTTTATTTGTTTGAAAGTGTCTTTGGAGTAAATTCATATGAAATTTAAGATATACTCAGGGAGTGCTTCAAATACAACAGAAAGGGTATTTAAAATGTAATTTAATGCATTTGAATTACACTAAATGTTCTTAAGTTGTTACATTTTAACACAACCAAGTACAATTAAATCTACGGAAATTATCTTAAAATTGAAGTTAAGCATGACTTTAAGAGCACTAAATGAACTTTAAGTTGTTCCAAAACACAATTTATTATACTTAAGTACAACTAAAATATGGTTAAGTAACTTCAGTATATGTATTCTACTTGATCACCTGGGAAGGGCATCTTAAATATTATCCACGAATGATTGAATCCATACCTATTCCATAAAATGAAACTCTATATGATGATATGCTAATTAAATTACATGTCTTCGAATACAGTGCTTGCAGTATTGGTACCTGTACTATTTACAAGAAATAATATGAAAGATGTGTGAAAGGCAGGACAGCAGACCCACTTACTGTATGAATGGTAGCTGTTGCCATGGACACGCTGCGCTGTAATTCAAGCGCTGCCCAATGCGGTGTCTACCGCGCCAGGAATTACTTTTCCAGTTTGATTGGCTCCTTCTCTCTCACCAGACATCGTGCATCTCACACCATTGGACCGCGGATACGGCTCTGGCGCGTGTTTGTGATTCCTATTCCCGATTGGCCATAAACCTACGTAGCGCATGTCGTCTGTGAGTTGTGATTGGACAGGAAGCCAGGTGCTGTAGTGCAGGGGTGTACGCTCCTCTGCGTCGTCATATAAAAATACACTTCTACACCGGACTGGTCAGGACTATCGGGCTTGATACAACCGAACGACTGTCACCATCTCTGGAGTCAACTTCACGCACAGGTGAGACGCTTTGTGTAGAGTTCGCTGTTTCATATTATTTATACCGGCGGAAGCTGTCATCTAGGGTGTAATGAGGAAATTTAAGATTGAATCAGAAATGTTGAGTCAGTGTTGCTTAGTTACTCGCTTCCCCAGCACAGTTGTAACGCAGTTGGTATAACTGCAGATATCATAAAACACACTTCAGCTAACGTAAAATCAAGCGGCTGTAGGTAAACTTAAGCTGCATTAGCTGGATGGGACTCTGCTCCGTCAGCTATGTAGTCCGAGTAGCTATGTAGCGTTAGCTAACTGACCTGTCATGCTGTCACTCGGTATTATGACCGGTCGAAATTGGTGTCTCGAATAAGGTCTTACCCAACTATAACGTTTAAAAATGGTCTCCTACTCTTTTAGGCAACAATGCAGTCTTCTCTTGTATAGTTGCTTCTTCAGCGTGATATATTCTTACGAGTAAACAGTAGCGTTAAGAGGAAGCCTCATGGTTGAGAGGTGACACGTCTTTAAAACACACAAACAAGTCCAGTTGACTACGACACAGCACATAGAGTTAACTTGCGAAGTTACTGATTTCAGCAATTAACGTTACCAGACCTGAACGATTTAACGCTAAGTTACGTTCAGGGAAATCCGTTGCCCTTTCACCCACTTTCCTCTCCTCTGTTCTTATGCGGTCTCCTTGTCACAAACATACATGTTTAGGTGTGTGTTATACGCAATACAAGGTAAAAGCCAGCTGTCAAGCTTCAGACCTAACCTAATGCTTTCTTAACTTAGCTGAAGTCGGTGTGTCAAATGTCCTGTTCATCCGTTTTCATTTGAGTTAGCACGTTTGTATGTGAATTGCTCTCTTTCGTTAGCTAGTGATGTGCAACCGTACTAGCATGTCTTTCTGTATGCTTTCTTTTTTAATACACCAAGTAAAGCAGACTGTCAACTACTAAATTACGTGTCATACTGCTATTGCAAGGATCCTAGATGGTCCTATCATGCACTTTGGTCCATGTTCTAAGTAACATTCTCAGGCAGCTAACCCTACATTAGCTATATAATGTTAGCTGTAAGCCCGTTAGGCTAACCGCAGAATGCAGAGACAAAGTTCATGTCTCGTGTCTAACGTTACCTAACGTCTGGTAATACTTTGAAGTTCCCGTTTTATTAGCCTGGTTCTGGTTCGGAGCGAAGTTATCAAACGACACTCTAATAATACATGTCGATCGGAAGAAAATGCTACTATGCCAGATGTTGCTCTTCTTTTAGGTGTCATGCTGAATGTTGCTCTTCTGGGTTGTATCATGATACTTTTCAGGATGGATCGTGATTAGCATTTTCTAACAGAGTCAATAAGATGCACTTTCACCTACTTCAATGTTGATACAGTAGATAAAGTTTGGGACATTGTGGGCTGTGCAGCATGTGTAGCTTAGAGTATGTATATAGCAGTCACGAGACACCTGGTTAATTACTATAGACATTTATGGCTGTAGTTCCCCAGCACTAACAACGCACAACATATTTGTCAAATCGATGTATTGCTGAACATGAACCCCTTCTCAACTCATTCAGGATGCCTGGATCAGCCTCAGCCAGTTGCCTGGGACCATGGCCCAAAGATGTGGGTATCATTGCCATGGAACTGTACTTCCCATCCCAGTACGTGGACCAGGCCGAGCTGGAGCAGTTTGACGGTGTGCCAGCTGGAAAATACACTATTGGCCTGGGCCAAGCTCGTATGGGCTTCTGCTCAGACTGTGAGGACATCAATTCTTTGTGCCTGACGGTTGTCCAGAGGCTGGTGGAGAGGAACGGTCTGTCCTACGACAGCGTGGGTCGACTGGAGGTCGGCACTGAGACCATCATTGACAAGTCGAAGTCTGTCAAAACTGTTATCATGCAGCTGTTTGAGGACTCTGGCAATACAGATGTGGAAGGCATTGACACCACAAATGCCTGCTATGGCGGTACAGCTGCACTATTCAATGCTGTCAACTGGGTGGAGTCCAGTTCATGGGATGGTGAGTGAACAGACTGAATACTTTTCAAGTTATGAATTTCTGAAGTTTGGGCTGCTGAACTACATTTATATACACGTTCGTTGGTTCGTTGGTTTGTTACATATAGTTGATGTCATCCTGTTCTACGTGTCTGGACAAAATAAAATGAAAAATAAATAATTGATTTCATAGCTCAATACACATATTATTTCACAATAACAAAAACGCTGAACTAATTTCTGACATAAAAAAACTCACTGTCACTTCACTGTCTTGTGCACTTTTTAAATAATTCTGGTTATATTGCAATCCATTTGAGTACCCACCCAAACCTGTTTCATGAGAGATTGTCCTAGACTTGCTGTATTGATTTCAACGCCTCTGTGGGACAATCACATTTTCAAGAACAGATTTCTATATAGGTTTTTTGAGTCAGTCTTGGCATTTCCCTTATTCTCATGTTTCCTCTTTGCAGGGCGATATGCGCTGGTAGTAGCAGGGGATATTGCTGTCTACGCTACCGGAAGCGCCCGGCCTACAGGGGGTGCTGGTGCAGTGGCAATGCTGGTTGGGCCTAATGCTCCCTTGGCCTTTGAACGAGGTCAGTTAACAATAAATTTATGTAGTGCGTAATTTATCTGGCAGCCCTCTTATTTTACATTTATGTTGCCGATCCCATCATCTGAGTGATTGCTTAACTTTTAAACCAAGTTAGTGGAGGTTTGATTGAATCTTCTCGGCTGTTCAATGCTGAAATGAACACTTGAAGGATCCTGTCTGTAAGAGCAAGGCTGGCTGTTGTTTTCCAGTTTCTTAGGTAAAATTTTTTTCGACAACTGAATGATTTTTACAGTTTGGACTAGATGGTTAGATGAATATAACAATATTATTAGGTGTTCATCTGTACATCTCACTACCAGTAACTAGCTTAGTCGTTGTGGGAAAGTGTAACAGCAAAACTTTAAATTGAGGATAACACCACATCTAATCTGTGAAAATGTGTTTGATATTTATACAGCTCAGTGAAGACAGTGTGGCTATGAATACATAAGAGGCACACGTGTATAGAAGACGCTGAATTGAATGTGTGTTTAGCAAAGTACGAGTGTGTTACTGACTGTTGCTGTGGTACAGGTTTACGAGGAACCCACATGCAGCATGCATATGACTTCTACAAGCCAGACCTCATGTCAGAGTACCCTGTGGTGGATGGCAAGCTGTCGATAGAGTGCTACCTGGGTGCCTTGGACCGCTGCTACTCAGTGTATCGCAACAAGATCCACGCACAGTGGCAAAGAGGTGGGTTAAAACTGTTCTCTATAATTGATAAAGACCCCGAGATTTCAAAGTTTGCCTTGTAGGCTTGTTTTTACATTCGTACAGTTAGGATGGATGTTGATAGGAAAATTGAACAGCCTCTGAGTGATCCAATCACAAGTGAACTGCTTTATGCCCATCACCCCTGCCATTTACATGCGTCTCGATGTGAGTCTCACATTGCCACTTGTGATCGCATCTCACTTCCCCGCTCTTTATGCAAATAAACACAAATGGATGCGTTTTTTTTTTTTTTGCGTTTTTCCACAGATAAAGAAATATCTTCATGTTTAAAGTTTGATTAATTAACAAGGCAGGCCAAATTGTGAAAATGCTGTCTAGAGCACATTGTTAACTAAGTTTATAAAGTTTCTCCACGACTTTCAAAATGTAGCAATTCTCCATGGCCGTTGCCTATATTTGTTACTGTTTACTGTTATTGTAGTATTTGACACGTTTATGTCTCAGCTGCTAAATGTTGGCAGGTAAGATGCACTTTAAACATCGAAGCAGACAGACCATGCTGCGAAAACCTGACACTTAATGTGACAACTTAATGTTTTGAATGTAAAGCAGAATAAACGAGAAGGCATGAATCATTTTGAATTTGTCGTAGCAAAAGTTTGAAAGGTGTCTCCTCACTCAACACCCCTTAAAATCACACAATTTGTAGTCTGGGGATATTGTGGTTACTTGTTCAGTGGTTGGATCAATTGAAACAGACAGTATCTTCATAAATGTCTGCTGCTAACATTGGCAGGTTAAGAGAGCCCAAACATGTCATTTACATTACAGATAACCAGACAGAGGACGTCAGCATAGCCCAGGACACATGTGCATACACATTGCTAAAAGAATGTGGTCTAATGTGGCCCAGACTTCTTCCAAATGTGGTCTTACGCAGGAATTCCACTGGTTGCATTTGCGTGGCATGAGCGGCTCTGCTACGGTTTGGCTCCATGCTCCCTCGTCATTTTGAGTCCAGCAAGGCACAGCACTGCCAGAAAGCTGGAGTGGAGACACTGAGGAGTTCCCGTGGTATTTATAGAATCATGTGCAATCGCAATTATACATGTATGTGACAACAACAAACAGATAGAAGGTTCGTGTCCCCAACCAAAGGATTGGAAAAAGGGTGGTGTTGCTTGTATTTGTCTCTCTTTTATTGTTGTTTTTTTTTTGTGCTGGCGTCAACAGCAGTGTTTCCCACACATTAATTTATTTGTGGCAGTCTGCCACAATATCAACATTGGCCACCAAATATTTTTAGAAGTGCGCATCCCGTAAGTGAATAGCATGATGGTATATACTCCGATACAGTGGATGGACTTTTAGTCCACCGGTAAAACCAATGAAGAAGAGGAGAAGGACTACTTAACGCAGTTGGCTTGACTGTAACTTCCTCTGCAAAGAAGACGGCTGGCCTCATTATTATCAATAATAATAATATACGGTAATAAAAGCCTCACAACCCAGCGAAATTATTCATTTTACTGTCAAAATTTGAGCAATTCAGTCCAATAAAATTTTGAAAGTCTAGAAGAGCTGCCCAACTAAATTACTTTATCCTCATTCAAGTTAGCTCGGCGCTAAACAGGAAGTCTCGAATGAGCATGTTCTACAGCACCTCAGCTGGACAGACACCGCCACAATTAGTCTGATTCTGTGGGAAACAGTGAGAATGGTTTTATTCTGAAAATTCACTGGATATTTTTATGTTGTTTGACCGTCTTCCTGTCTGCATTTTGCTGAAATTGGCTGAATTGATGCGCTGTGCTCCTGCATCCGGCAAAAATAGAAGCCTTGCGTATCTGCTTACGGAAGGGTCTGGAATGCTGGAGCAGCAAGGGAGTAGATATGCCACGGAGTCAGTGGGAGTACACACACAGACTAGAGTGAACCCAATCAGCTCCGCTACTGTGGCGGACACACGGATCTGGTGGAATTTAGGGATTAGTAGATTGGATCTCAAATTATCCTCAATGCATCTTGTTGGTGTTCACACCTTCAGTGAGAGCAACTTGTGATTGGATCACGTAGGACGCATGTTGAAACCAGGTCGGAACAGCCCACCAAAAGATACATCAAGGTTAAATCAGCTCTTTTATTGGGTGCAGAGATATCAGAAAAAGTGATCACTGGACAGTTTATGACTCAAAAGATTACCACATAATATAAGTGGTTGTGATATTACAAATGACAGTCAAAATTTGATGCATTTTCCTCACCTATTGTACTTGATAGTAAAAAAAGTTTGCTTTTTGAAAGATGCTGTGTTGTCATGCATGTTGAGGGGAGTGAAAGGGAGCGACTGGTCAGACAAAATCCTATTTAGTTAAGAGGGTTTAGGACATTACCTGTTTGCTGTGCTAAGAGGTTTGCCTCAGTTCAGGGACCATAAAATACTTTAATGAACTGTGTCAACATCTACAATATTTGACAACATGGGGCCATTGAAGACATATTGATGAATACATATTATTTATTAACCATTTAGTTGTGGCACATGTTTCCAAACCTACTATCCAGGCCTGATATTATAGGCTGTGTGTCCATGAAGAGACACAACACATCAGCTTTGTGACAAGTTGGTGTATTCCTGACCTTGAAATGAGCTTTGTCACATGGGTATTTTTGTACCTAGTGCAGTGTGCACATTGCAGAAGTGGGAGGTGAGATGCAACAAGATGAGCAGGGAAAGAATAGCAGAAAAAAGAATAGTGTCAGTATTGGTGTCAAAAACAGTTCTCACTGTCCCAATGAAATGGACCCTATTGTGTCAGGAAGTCTTATGACTAAACAAAGCAATTAGCAGTCATTTAAAATGGCAAACTGTGTTTTTCTGGCTTATATGGTCTCATAATTCTTTTTCCAAGCAGAGGGTTCAGAGAAGCGCTTCAGCCTGGATGACTTTGACTATCTAGTCTTCCATTCTCCATACTGCAAGTTGGTGCAGAAGTCCTTGGCTAGACTGATGCTGAATGACTTTCTGAGCCACCCCAGCCCCAACACTGAAACAGGACCCTTCACAGGCCTCGAGGCCTTCAGGTACACTCAAAGCAGCAGACAGCTTTCGTCATTTAAACAGGCCACTTGATTGAACACCTGTTTTAAACCCCTGCAATATTAAGCCACTACTATATGCTGAAATGAAGAGGAAACCATATTACTAAGATGAACAAGAGACAGACATCTTATCATAAAGATTTTGTCTTTATGGTATCAATCATTTAAAAAAAAAAAGAAAAAAAGAATAAATTCAGAACAGGTTTCAAATTTGTGTCTGTTGGTCAAAATCACAGTAGCAAACCTGGAAGAGAGAAGTCATAGTTCATTATTTTCATCTGGTGAAGGTGCTGTGAGGTGCTGTTATAACTTTGGGTAAAAAAAAAAAAGTGTTGTGTTCAAGCCACAGTCCAGCAACACTGAACAACATAACGGTGTTATATGAGGTCTTTGCAACTGATAGTTGAGGAGACATTTTTAATCAATGCATTTCATTTAGAGGCAGTCCAAATTCATGGTTTTAAATGGACCATGATGCCATTTGATCTCCTGCTTTCTGCTTAGTGCTGAGTTCTCTATGTTCCTCCATTTCTTCTTACCTTCCTCATCACCACCTTCCTTCTTGACTTTTACCACAGCATAACTCCCCATAGTCCTTGGAGGCACAACACAGTTATACTATAACAATACAAAAAACACTCTGAACTGGTGATCCTGTTGCTAATGATGTGTGTGTTTGGATTGCAGAGATATACGGCCAGAAGAGACTTACTTTGACCGGGATGTGGAGAAGGCCTTCATGAAGGCCAGTGCTGATCTGTTCGAGAGGAAGACCAAGTGCTCCCTGCTGATCTCCAACCAGAATGGAAACATGTACACCCCCTCTGTCTATGGCTGCCTGGCCTCACTCATTGCACAGTATGTGTCAGCTTCTATATGACTAAACTGTATGAAATATTATAAATATAAATGCCTCACAGCTTGTTAAAGTCTTTTAACAAAACGTTTCCACAAGTAAAGTGCAGCACTAACAGTTCCGGCATGTAGCCCTGTTCAGTTTTACTCAACCTTCATATTTTTTGCCAGAAAGATTAACTTGTCCACATTGACTCAGTTATTGTGAGCACAGGCTTTCATCACGAAGATATAAGGACGAAAATATGCACTTCTGGACGATTTATTGACAGTCGTGTTTTGTGTGCTCTGTAGCGCTCGTCTAACAGTGGTTTGCAGTGGTCTGGCATCTCCGTGTGGAATAGTAGTGTTCAAGCCACGTCAGAATGAATATACATATACATGACTTGGATCGATGAGCAGGGCGATCGGAATGTTTTCCTGGTTAGCGGACATGGCCGAGGACCCCCCCTCTCTCGAGACAGGATTCTCAAACCACACCTCCATCTGGGACCCTCACCAGTTAAAATGAACACCAGTTAAACTGTCACACCAGAAACATGTCTTTCTCCGTTGTGTTCCCAAGCAGGAGACTTTAGCATCAAGGGAGGGTCTTCAAGCTGTGGTTTCTCACTAGCGTTAGCTATGACGTAAACGGGCTGCACGTGTAGCTGCTGGCTGAAATTAAAAACACGCAACTTCCGTTCCAGGAACTCACCCGTGCACAGCTCTGTACCGAACCGAACGTCCTTCAATACACGGTTCAATACAAATACATGTATTGTTACACTCCTAATAAATACTGTGTAGTTCACCTGTTAAACTTTACCTGGATGGCCATTATTAAGTTGCAATGGATGTTAAGAAACCTTAACAACTCTTGAAAAAGGTTTATAAAGCATGTCATCATTTGCTAACAGTGCAATACTATTAACTTAACTTTAATAACTATACATTGACTATTTATTAATGATAGTTATTACCAAATATTACCAAACTACTTTCTACTTTGACTCTTGGCCAATGGTAAACAGTTGTTTTTCCTGAAATGTCAGACTGCCCCATGCTAAAAAAAAAAAGAAAAGAAAAGTCCTCTTCCCTTGAAGACCTTTTCATATCTCTTACTTCAGTAAAAGTACCAGTACTACAATGTGAAAATACTGTAAAAGCCCTGCATTAAAGAAATTACTTAAGTAAAAATATGTAAGTATGATCAGCAAAATGTATTTAGTTATATTCCACCATGGTCTCTATGAGAAAGTGTATGTAACCCTTGACCTTAATGTGCCCTCAGTCGCTCTGTGGAAATGAATGGCTACACGGCAGCTCTCAGGGACCAGTATATCAACACCTCCATGTCCACACACTACCAGCTCCTACCTCACCTGTTCAGCTATGCTGCCCAGTCGGGCCTGCTGGCCCCGCAGCCCCGCAGCCTCTACCCACAGTCCCACCCACTGGTGCTGCAGCTGGTGGCTGCTGAAGACCTGGCCCCCCTGGCTACCCCCATGCTCATAGAAGATGGGTGAGTCAATACACATGCAAGAAACTACATACCCATACCCATTCTCCAGATAAAGCTCAAACCATGCACCTCCCCAGTAAAGACAGTGTATACTGAAAAGAAGCCTTAGGTTGTCCTTTCATCATGTGGATAGTGATTCAACGGCTAAATCAGTGGGTTTTCGCCCATTAAAAAGAAACTGCTGGCACAGACTTGAAACAACTTGAGTTTCTTTTAGTTTACAAAAATGCTTCAAATCACTCAGCATTGACTTTCTGTAATAGTCTGCTAAATTCTGCTAAATGTTCTTGATAAAAAAATATTGAATATGTTGCACAAAGGATCTTTGATTTTAGTCTGTCCACTTGTTTCTGTCAGTGACTCAGCCCACATTCAACTTTAGACAATAGGCTGAGGGCCATGCAGACTGCAGGCTGGGCTCAATGTACAATTTGAATGAAGTGTCAAAATGATTTTCCTGAATGTGCATGATATACAGCCAGTGCATTAATGATCATGTGACAGGGCAGGAAATGGGAGCCATCTAGTGGTACAAGCCATCATAACAGAAGAAGCTTCATAATGACCTCTCTATCTTGTCTCATGGACAGGCATTTTCTTTTTTTTCTTTTTTCTGTAGCGTTTAATGTAGAGCTTCTCCATAAAGATTTTACTTTTTTGTTAAATGACTAATAGACTTGGTGCTTTGAATGCCCCTTTGCTTGCATAGAATGGAAGTGGTAGGGAGGTGAATGTTGATTTCGCAGCCTAATCCTTTGTCCCGTTGTGTGTCCCAGGTACAAAGTGACACAGGTGGAGCTGTTTGCCCTGCTGTGTCGCCTGGCAGACGAACTGCTCTTCCGTCAGATCTCCTGGATCAAGAAGCTGCCGTTCTTCTGTGAGCTGTCCATAGAGGACTACACCTGCCTGCTCAGCTCCACCTGGCAGGAGCTCATCCTTCTCTCCTGCCTCACCATCTACAGCGCCCAGATATTTGGAGACCTGGCAAACATCACCGCCAAGTACACCCCTTCGGATGATGAGCTGCAGGGGTAAGTGGAAAGAGAGGTCAAGAGAGTTACTGTTTAATTGCCCATTTGAAAGCAGCTTGGGTATTATTTTTGAGTTTGGGATAGAAATGATGACCAAAAACTTTCTATCTTTTAGATGTGACATTATAGTTATCACAGCTAAAAAAAAAAAAAAAAGAAGAGCGGACCACCAAACTATAATTGGTTATTTATTAGTATTTAATTGATTCAGATTCAACAACCTTATTTCCATTTTTCTAATTCCCAGCTGATTTTAGTGAAACAGCCCTAATAAAACCACAGCAACTGCCCGACATCAAACAGGAGACAAACAAAGTTAGCGGCTAGCTGCTGAACAGCATTTAGCTTGAGAGACTGATGTTGCCCTCAGCTGTCGGTGGATACCAAAATGAGCTTATATTTCAATATTGTATGTCTATATTTTATATAGCTTGTTTTGCTGTCCTTAAGTTGCCAAAAATGTGTGTAGTGTTACTGATTTAAAGCAGGTGTTTGCTTGCTGACAAACATAAGCTACCAGACATTAGCACAGCAGTGAGGTAGCTAGCCACATAGTTGGGTCCAACGTCTGTATCTAGATGTCTGAAGAATGAGTGAAGAAGTTACCGTCACTCATATGGGCTGGTCATATCTCACCTACCGTGACTCATACTACCTCCTACCTCTCTTTTATCGACGTTATCGCACCTTAACATAAAAAAAAACACAGCAGCCTCCCAAATTCAATATTTCACTAAGAATTCAGTGATATTAGGAATTACATGTTCCCCATTGCAACAACAGTCCTCTACAAAGGCCAGGCATTCAACTCATCAGTTCAGTATCTCCAAAAGGTTTTGATATTTTCCCCTATGACAGAGGGGAAAGGGTTGTTGTTGGATGAGGGCCAGTGCAGTGGTCCGTGCATGGGAGGACTCCTCAGGACAGAGCTGTGGCTAGCACCGTCTGGCAAGTGAAATACATGCATGTCCCTTTCGAGGGAGAAAATGATGTGTGGGGGTTTGGCTCTGTGTGAATCAGAGCAGAGTTATCTGACCTCATGACACACATCCTCCTAATATACAGTGCCGTTCTCTTGCTCTGGTCAATTTGCCTGTAGTTTAGGAGTGCATATCTGATTTACTGTGGCAGCGCTGAAGTGTGCGAGAGAGATAGGGAGTGTGAGAGCCAGAGAGACAGGGAATTAACGTCTGATGAGTGGAATTAAACTTTGTGAATCTTTCTTTTAAAAAGCTGTGGGATCAGCAAGACCTTTGTTAAAGACTATGAGATCTGACGTATTCCCTCCCTACTTTTTGTCTCGTTCACTGAAGCATAGAATCTTAAGATAATGGGGATTTAGGGATTTTATATATTTTTTGAAGTGCTTTTTTTATTTCATCACAGTGGATTTAATGGGAACATGTGGGCAGTAAACCTACTAAAACACAAACTATTAGCCTCTAGAGACATCCTTTATGATATCATTATGCATTATATGTTATATACCAAAACTTTTTTCCAGTTTATTTGAAAAGTCTGTGTCTGATTCTTCAGCTTCAGTGAGGATGGCATGGAGGTGATGGAGAGGTTGATATATCTGTTTCGCAAGTTTCACCAGTTGAAGATCAGTAACGAGGAGTATGCCTGCATGAAAGCTATCAACTTCCTTAACCAAGGTAACAACACAACCTCTTCTGTTATTACTAAGTCCAAGCTGTTCTCGGCTCTTCCTGTATTCACCACATGAGTCTGTCTTTTTATTTGTATTGCTACAGATATCAGAGGCCTGTCCAACACCTCCCAGCTTGAGCAGTTGAACAAGCGCTACTGGTATGTGTGTCAGGACTACACTGAATACAAGTACCCGCACCAGCCCAAACGCTTCCCTGAGATCATGATGTGTCTCCCTGAGATCCGCTGCATTGCAGGTAAAGCCTCTAAGTACTGAGTAGTGCATTGGGCACTATATTTTTTGGTTTTCTGTTGTGTGGTGGACAACAGTTTATTTTTGTGTGTTGAGTAACTGTAAAACTGTAAACGGACACTTCCTGCACTGGTTTCACAGTGAACCCTTCCAGCAGCTCAGTGAGAACAGTGTTTCTGAAAACAGCAGAGTTGCGTGTATGACATGACTCACGACATGAACACCAATGGAAATAGTATAATAGTAAACTTCCAATAAAGAGATACTAAGCTAAGCTAATCCTGAGGCTAAAGTTCTGCATGTTGTGTTTGTTTGCAGGGAAGCTGGTGAATGTCCCTCTGGAGCAGCTCCCTCTCTTGTTCAAAGCAGTCTTGCACTCCTGCAAATCCAGCCTAACCAGCTACAGGACCGGCCAGTCACCCTGTGTGACCACCTCCTCCGGAAACTAGGTCCCCCCCCGAC
>OMLP01044162.1:13222-31712 GCA_900302685.1 Spondyliosoma cantharus
TTTTTCTTTATATATTTATTACACGACAGAGCTGAATGTATGCTGATTTACACTGTGCACATGCTTCTGTACAAAACAAATGCTCATAGATGCATTGGTCTTTGGAGTTTACAAGTGTGTATCCAGTTTGCTCAATGTGTCAGTGTTGCTATTGTTAGAGCTAGACTTTAAAAGAGTTTATTTTATTCAGATGGGGGCGGATAGACACTTGACGAGTGTTTTGAGACTACCTCAGGAAGATGTTGTTGCTATTTTCAGGTACCTTTTCTTGCTGTTAAATGAAGAGTTGCCCAGTCTAAAACCAAATCCCTGTGGCCGCTTTTGGCACCTCAATCAGAGACTGAATGTTCTCAGGAGCTGCATGAATCAAAGATTGAAAAACAGTGTTTTAATGCACTGAAAATGCAAAATGAATGAGCAAAACTGAGCTACTTTATCTGCATGGTCTCTCAGACATTCTGCTTATGGGAGGCAGTCTTGTCAATGTAACATTCCATGAGCTAAGGTGACTGTTGGATCTGTGGGATCTTCATTGAAAAAGGAGAATACGGGTATTTTTTACAATCATAGACTGGGGATGTAAGGCTTTATTGTAGGGAAAGGGGAGGATAGCTAGGTTTGCTGATTTTAGTGTTAATGTTTTTCTTTTTTGACCAAAGTGTTATGCAATGCTTTTCTCAAACACCCAGTGATGGGTAGGAAGCTGATAGCTCCACAAAAAAAGATTTCTTATCAATGAAGGATCAGGATAAGAAATGAATCAATCTGTGTCAGAGGGAGAACCCTCTGCTGGACAGACGAGTATGTTGCCGGATTTCATTCAAAAAGCTGCTAAACATGTGCACATTCTGGTGCAAACATGTATGCACAGAGCAGATGTGACCCCCAGTCTTTGTTTTTCCCTCTGCTTCTCATCTGATGGTTAGTTTCTTGGGCAGTGCTGCCTTTAGTGCCAGGAACTAGATGCATTGTAGCCTTTCAACACACCGTCACCAAAATCCAAGGTCCATGGTACTGGCTGTTTGGTTAAAGGGGTGGTCTGTGGGAAATCTTGCATTCTTCCATTTATACAGAACAAGCTCAAAATCAGAAACACAACACTTGATGTTTTGAACAGCAACACAGTATATCTTTATCGATCAAGAAATACAAGCTTTATAATAACCATCCTCACAACATTGGACTCCTGAACATTGGAATACTTTATAAACCAGTTATTAGGCAAATGTACGGCTTTATAAACATCAGTTGCAACTTTATAATGGCCATCCAAATAATGTTTACAGAAGAACTACACATTATTTATGAACCGTTTACAAAGTATTACAAACATTAGTTGCAAATGTACAATAAACAGTTGGTTAGAACATGGTTTATAAAGCAGTTCATTGTTCGTTAACAGTGAAATAACTATTAACAAAGTTCCAATTAAATGATACTTGATGATACTATCAATTAATGATGGTTATCATAAAGTGTTACCGAAGTGATATACCAGAATCAAAATGGAATTGACGACGACTGGATCCAGGTCTGAACATGCGCCAAATGAAGCAGAGTTGAGCAAAAGTGCTTAAAAGTGCAGTATGTAAGCTGGTTGATTGTTGCATCTCTTTCTCATATTGTCAAGTACTGATGCTTTCAGTCAGTGGCCAGCCAGTCCGACCTACCAAACCAAAGCATCAATATCGGGAATGAGACTCATCAATCAACTATCTTTCTAAAGAATAATTTTTTTCCACCTTTAACACCTCAACACCTTTTGTGGCCTCCAGTTCATTTGGAGCTGGTGTACAGTGCTAGCTTCGGTTCGCTTGTCCACATTTAAATCAGTTGGTCCATTCAGCGGTTCCATTGTGACCAGTTTATATCAGTTTTACAGGAACTGTTTTCAGGTCTTGTCAGGTCCAATCACAATTTTGCACAGACCCAAGACCATTAGCAGTTTTAGTTGGACCTGATCCAGATCAGGTGTTGTCCCAAAGACCAACAAAGGAACTTTCTTTTATCAACTGGCTCAGCAGATCACTTTAACCTGGCTAGCAGTGGATTCAGTGTGATTGATCTGGCTCATGTCTCAATGGATCAAGGCTAGGTTTAGAGAATTAAGGCGACATACCTCCAGCTTGCATACCCTATTTGACAGATATGCACATTGTTTAAACAAAGCCATAGAAAATGGTCTTTATTTTTGAAGTATGAGATGATCATGTCAGACCACTTGAAGTGTCTCCTTGGATTCCTCAAGTTTTCTGCCATTTCATGATGTACGAACAATTTGAAATGCAGACAAAATGCAGTCCTCGCAACGACTCTCTTTTTTGCACACAACGGTGAGGTTCGGAGACCTTGACCCTTGAACGCGGCCACTGCCCACCCAGTGTGTTCCTCTCTCTCAGGTCCCTGCCGACCTGGATCTAAACAGGGTAAAGTGAGTGTTATGTATTGCATTCAGGAGTTCCTCAGTGACCACACTGATGTACTTGTAATATTAGTAGATGTAGATTCCAGGACATTGTAGGTCCTCTGTAGAAAAGTGTTTTTCTTTTCCACTTTATTTCCACCAAGGTCCCCAGCCCAACCTCCCACCCCCACCCTTATTCAGCGAAAGTGGATGTGGTTTGATGGTGAGACATGCAGGGTGGATTTTTCTCTTGGCGTTAGTGATGGACGGAGCGAGAGGCATCATCAAAATGTCACAGCTTCTCTCTCCTGTTACCATCCACCTCTCTGTGTGCAGCCTTAACAACACCAACAGTCCAATGCAGTGTCCCTCTTTCAAATTCCAGTTAGTCTCTTTTCCTCTTTTGATTTTTTTTTTTTTTTTATAAATTTTCATGTACGTTTTGTAGTTATTGTGAATGTTTTGGGTTATTGTTGTTTTTCACATATTCATTACCTTTTTTCTTTTTTGGGGGGTGGGGTGGGGGAGTAAAGACAACCACTGTCATTTTATAAACGTTGATTGAATTCTTGATCTTTTTCGGGCATTATTAATAACTTATTGCCCTTGTCCACAGTGGTTCATGAAAGCAAAGTATTACTCAGGAGATGTCAGCCACGTTTTAAATGGACAGTACTGATATCTTGGAGTCTTTTACATATTATTTTGAATCATTTTACAGTTCAAATGTGATGTTTTTGAGCCATCTGTGGTTCCAAACTTGAATGAATTTGAATATACTCATTTTCTACCACCAGGACTCTCAGAGCAGCTAAGATAGGTGTGTGCATAATATCGTCTCTCTCCATATCCTAAAATGTGCATCAATCATCACAGAGGCTTCAGAGATTAAAAGGGCAATTTCATCTAGATGACAAAAGATATACAATATTTTTTCTCACTTACCTCTCCTGATACCTAGCCATTCAGATAGTTTTGAGTTTGTTTGTCATTCGTTTTCATTCGTTTTAAGATATCTGTCCCCCCTCAACCCAAGGGAGGTGAATGGAATTCACCATCATAATCTCAGCAGATAAAATCATGATCATTGTCTGCATAGCTGAGTAAGGCAAGTGAGAAAATGTGGGGTGTGTTGTTTTGTTTTTTTCAATTTTGGTGAAGTGACCTTTTAAACCACATAATCTCAGGGATATGTACTTTTATTTTACAAAAGTCTGAGTGATGTGATTCATGAATGAAAACTCATCCCAAAATCCTTTACCACTGCTGAGAAACGGCTACAATTCAGTTTCATTGTAGATTTTCCCCCCAGAAAAAAATATATCTAACACTGGACAGCGCATAGAATGTAGTGTCAGAATGTAAAGGGCAAGGGCATTTCTCTAAAGCTGCCATTTTGCACTGATGTCTGTCTGGAAAACGCTTCTAATCTTAGCAGAAGTAGAAGAGAAAGGTTCAGGATGGCCTACCACAAACTCACTTCATCTCAAAGTAACTCCAGGAATGCATTGAACATCACAGACTGCTGAGATCTGACAGTGGTAGAGGATCCGAAGGGGGATTTTTCTTTTAACGTTGCAGCGAATGATATCAATACCCACCTCAGCTCATCAACAATAACTAAAAACTCACCTCAGCTACCTTGCTGCTACTGCTCTGACATCTGAACTGTCATATTTTTGGTACACATGCTAAGAAGTGTTCTTTATATTTTCTGTATTTGTATTTTTTTTTGCAGACAAGGGATATGTCATTTGCAATTTCTGTACTGAAACTACCTCTTTATATCATGTTGCTTTAAAATAGGTGATTTTTGTCTTATTTATTGGTTTCATTGCACCAATGTTCTGTTGTTTTGTTTCTCTTATTTCCCTCAATGACCTCTCAGATTTATAACAAGGGCTGATGCCTGTTTTCTTTCTCTTCTTTTTTTTTTTTAATGTGTAAACTTGTTGCCTCATGATCCTCTCTACCTCACACTTGCCTGCTGTCAGCAGCTTTTACAGTTTCTGACCTCCAGCTGGAAAGCATGCTACACGCCAGACACTCTTAATTTCTCGTTTCAGGGATCCCCTTTCTCTTCTTTTTGCTGTATTTCGTGTTAAATTAGTGTCATCTTTCATTATTACTTCTGCCCTGCCATCGTGACTACAATACCAAAGATGAAAGAATGACAATGTCAGTAAAGTGATTAAGCCTTCACGTACTGCATTCTTGCTGCAGTTAACCAGTGCTTTATTTTTCTGTGTTGACCTTTTCCGAGTACGTCTTATCATCTTATGAATGGCTGTTTGCTGTGTACACTATACTCGCCTCATCATGATATGCCAGTGTGTTTGCTCTGTTGTGCTCCATGACTGTAGTTCATTGGTAATACTTCAAGTTAACATGGAGCGGTACCAATGGGACTGCTATCATATCTGACTCTGTCAAGGCAGCTTATGATCGATTATCGATCAAAGAATGTCAGACTGACATCTCCTTGCGTTTACATGCCCCAGCTCACTCAACCACAGACAGACTACTGCAGAGTAATCACTGGGGTTGGACCCATATGGCTTTTGAATAGAAGCTGCCTGCATCATGACTCCTACAATAGGGAAACAGTTCTGCCTTTAGAGGTAGTCATCATTTGCATACTTTTCCTGTCTAAAAGTTCAGATACATTTTACTTAGTGTGACATTATTGCTGAGATCTGGGGGATGCACAGTTTAACCAACTTATTCGGAAGTGAAAACCAGAACTAACAGTGTGTTCTACCCCAAATGGTCACTTTAAATATCCATTAAATGTTTAAATCGTGCAAACATCCATTTTATCCAGTTCATAAAGGAGTCCCTCAGTAGTTTCCTATGAAAGGTCAATGCAGGCAAACCAACATGTGTCCAACCTTAGTACTGTAACACTGTAATAAAAAAGGTGAGATCTGGAGCACAGGGTTACAGTACGCTTTTAATAAGTTGCAGCAACTAATGTTGGGAGTTAAACGCTCCAGATCTCATCTTTCTTTTCGAGAATCCCTTACCACTGTTAAAAACCTGTTGTACAGGAGCACAAGATGAGAAGAGTTTGGTGCAAGTAAAAGAGTAGAAGAATCTCAACATATCTCAGGGAAGAAATAGATTTACACACTCATCACCTTTGACAGACAATTGAAACGCCTTTGTTTTTATCTTCCAAAATCTCTTGTCTGCTCTTGTTACTTTAACTACCTGTGAAGAATGTGATCCGTTACGTGTTGAAAGCATGTTTAGAATGTGTTAGGACTTGAAACCAAATAAATGTGAACGTTATGCAAGTACATTGGCTGTCCTCCATTTTTCCAGTCCATCTCTGACTCTCCTATATAGAGGTAAAGTGATGATAGAAATTGATGTGATGATAGCCTATTCGGCGATACTGGGCTTACCGAGGGATTACTAGGCAGAGGGTACAGAGCTTAATGCTGTGTGGGATGTGTTTGTCCCTGACCTGTTGGTCGGCACACTCCAGTGTGTTTTTCACAGTCAGTTATCATTAAAATAAACACAAAAAGTGTGTTTCAGCCTGTAGAGCAGTGATCTGTTAAAACATGCCAAATCAACTTATTTATGGCAAGTAATGGCAACATAAAGACATTTTGAATAATAATTTTAATCTCACTTGGTAAATCTTGAGAAACTATTACTGTACAGTTGCTTGGCTGATGTTGTTAATAATGATTTACATCATATGTCTTATTCCATATGTCAAATACAGTAGCTTGGTCAGTGGCCTTAAGGTGCTTTACCTACTGTTCTAGAATCAGTTTTGCGCGCAGATGGCTCCAAGGTCAAGTTAGCATTAACATGCAACGTACAGTTAGACTTTAAAAACTAGAGCTCACTGACAAATGCGTATTATGACATATTTTACGTTTGGATTGTTTCATAATGTCTATAACAGTGTTGTGGTTTTGTAAGATTTAGACTCCAAACTTTAAAATACTTTAGGTTAGAATAACTACACTCAGTCACTTAACTGATGTCACACAAATCATGTCATTTAAATTAACTTAACTTACTTTTGTAGCATGACAAATCACTCTTGACTTCTTGTGCTGATTAAAGTATGTTAGGGATGTGACTTTAAGTACGTTTCCCTAGTTCCCTCAGCGTCTGATCATGCTGTGGATGGGTTTGCACTGAAGTTCGTTAACAGACCATCTCATACAGACGCTGAAGGGCACCTTGTATTTGATGACCTGATAATGATACAACTTCTTCCTCTGTGCAATCGAGCAACATTGTTCACACATTAACGACAATCACTGAAACTTTAAAACTACATGTTTGTGATCCATTTTTAAAGATTTCCAGTTTTGCTAGGAACCAGTTCTTTTGTGCCACAGACAAAGCAGTCACAAATGCAGTGTTGGGACTCATATATATTTGTTGTTTGTCTCATGGGGAGACGCCTTTTAAGCTTCTGAATATAGTTGTTGGTCATTGATGGGTTAAATTTGAAATCATATTTAGGATAGCACAATCAAATCACACTTTATGTTAAGGTTACGTGACAAATGTATGATGGAGATGCTCTGGAGACAGATCAATTCAAGTTGGTTTTGTTAAGTTCACAGCTAGTCCAGTTTCTGCCAAACAGGCCTGAAAATATGAATAGCCTACCACATATGAATAACTAATAATCATACATGACAAATAGAATGGAGATGAGGGGAGAAACTTATCACAGCAAACATTAGAATCCAGTTTTTAGGAGCTGCGACAGGAGCAAACTCCAGAGACATCCTCCGTAGGTTACGTGCCACAAAAAAGTTGCAAACTTACAAATGGCATGTCTACAGAGGGATGATCATATCACCCACACAAACATGCAGCTCAAATATCTACAATTAGTGAAAGAACAGGCTGTTTTAAATGAAAGTAAAGACGCAGTGTATGAGATGGTTTTCACTCACAGTCCAGGATCAAGGCTACAATTTATCAAAGCTTCCTTCATGTAAGATTCATAGCATTCACTAAATATCACTGTCTTTGCTTTCAGATTAAATCATTTATTTGAAATGTTTTTAATGATAACATCAATACACATGCCGGGAAACTGTTGACTACACACACAGATATCACTTAATTTCTGTGGTGAGTGATATAAAGTTTTATTACTAGCCGCTTACAGACATGCTATAGAGCTATGGATCTATTTGTTGACCAACACCAGCTGCGTACAGTGACTGCACACAACATTCTGTTGTTACATTCGGTTAACCCTAAATCCTAAGTGTAGATTCAGATCAAATCAGGTGGTGCAAGCCAAAGGCTCAAGAGTGAAACAAGTGAAACACTATACAGAGAAATGTCCGTTGTGTTCCGTCTGTAGTATTTATCCATGCTAAGTAACATGCCTCGCTACTGACCCATTCTTCTCTGCCACAGTAGGTAAAGCATGTTGGTCCTACAGTGAAAGTAAGCATCCTCAGATGTGTTTTAAACTGGTGTACAAAACCAAACCGAGTGAATACACATAAACCACTACATTACAATCCACTGTGATTCCAGTCATTCATGCTGCCAGTCGGATCACTGTGATTGGCCACCACGACGTGACACAGGCTGTGTTTCTCCAAAAGCTGAGCCTGTTTCAACTTTTTAACCGCAGCGAAAACAAAATACTCTCATTAAAATGAATGGGAAAACCTGCATTTTCACCACATCGCCTGAGTTGATATGAATTCAGTCAAGTTTTTTATAGGTTTAGAAAAAAGCTGCAAGCAACGATACCAAGTAGTGAGGCTGTTAGGAACAAAAGACATTAAATACATGGCAATATGTTTTTTCCTAATTCATGTTTAAAACAGCAAATTAGTTTTTTTTTCATGAGAATGGTCTTTTTTTCATGTGTGAAACTGAGTGAAAAACATTTTTTAACAGGAGAAACGTTTTTATGCATGACATTTTCTTTTCTCCAGCAATTTTTTTTTTTTTTTTTTAATGTTTTCAAAGATGGGAAAAAATACATTAAGGAACATAGAAAGATTATCTTGGCAAAACTTTCTTTTCACCAGTTCTGAAGTCATATTCAGAGGAGAAAAAATTAATTTGACTAAATATAGGGAATGGAACACCAGTAAAAAAACATCTTCACTTGCCCCTCAGAGATTCTATAGACAGGACTTTGATAGCAAACACATAAATCTCCCAAAATGTTGGAGTGGTGCTTTAATATAATGCCCTGTGCATTGGTAAAATGATCAGCCTAAGCCTGAACACCCAGTCAACCTAAACACACTCACAATTATCATGTCAGTGAGTGATGGCTGACGCGGGGTTGCGGATTGCATCATGAGTGCAGCGTGCCGGAGGTCCAGGAGGCGTCACTTTATCTCCTCAAGGCTGACCGAGTGGCTTTTGACAGGTGTCCTAACCCTTGCACCCCCCAACTAGCCTCTAATCAGATCAGAGTCAGTCAAGGCTGCGGATCCCCCTGGGCACAACAACATCACTGACGGGCTGGGGCTGGGGAAGGGGTGGATTTTATCCATGATTATATAAGAGTGCACAGCCTGAGCCTCACTATCTGCTGGGAGATGGCACAACAGGCACGTGATTATCAGTGTGAAGGGTGTTTATTTGCCTGATGCGTTTCTGGTCTCACCTTGGCACAAAGCATCTGACACTGCCCTTCACAGACGCCAACAACTAAAGTTATGTTATCTGTACCTAAAGTCCAATCCTCTGTCTCTTTGATGAAACACATAGATGTTTCATACACAGTGATAAGACCTCAAACTTATTATTTGACCACTGCTTTGATCACAATGATTGATGTAATAGAAATGCAAACATCTTAAATCAATGCGGTGATGTTGCTCATCCTCATTCCCAGGTTGTCACATATCAACATTGTGTCACACTACTCGGTGTCTCATACTGTTTATCTGAGACACACCACTTTTTTTTTTTATCTCAATCTAATGTAATATTAGACACTAGAATCAACTGCCACTCATTCACACCACTACTTAGCCAACGTAGTCCGATGAGCACCACTGTTTGTGTCCTGTGTGAAACCAAAAGTCAATCTTTTTCTGAACCAAACCAATTACTTTTGGTGCCTAAACCTAACCAGACTGCGATCGTTTCTAACCATGTATTAACCACGTACCTTGTGCATCTGTTTGACATGCCAGTGGCTGTGACAAAGCTTTGGTATTTGGCATCCTGGGACTAAGAACAGGTTGGGTGGTCTCTATAAGGTACCAACCAGCCAATAGAAGGTCAAGGTCAGCATAATTTGCTTTGCTTTTCAAAACATCTTTACACATCAGTCTGCACTGTTTATTATCATAATTATTTCATATGGTGAACAGTCAGCGAAGGCACACTAACATTAAATCATCATCACAAGTGTTGGACAAGTTACTCTTTGCATGTTTCTCATTGAAACATAATTTGATAATTAGACCAATCACGCATTAGCAAAAGTAATTTGTGCATCTTCACATCCTTTCCGTTACCCAGCTTACTTCAGTCAAAGGTGCCTAACTAAGGTTATAATTACTGGACCAGCGAAGGACATGTTAGTTCAGTAGGAATCACCTTTCTCCTCTTGAAGTGGAGGCTATCACCTCCGGTCCCTGAACCGCGCTTGCACAAACTGGACTGGTCTGTCCACTGACCACCAGCTTCCCACTCTTTTCTTCTTCTTCTGCAACTGTCTAGCTGGCTAGCCTCTGTCTCACCTCTTCCCACCAACCCGGTATCATACCAAACTGTGTAATAGACCTGCTGGTCACTGACACGTTTGGCCTTGTCTACCCGCAAAAACAATGTTGTCATTCCGTGGTCAAGTTAGTGATTTTAAATATGCATGTCTGGTTACACTTTCAAATTAAAGGCATCAAAACCACTTGGTTAGGTTGAGGAAAAGATCATGGTTTGGCCAAAGATAACTGGTACTTTAATTGGCTTCACCTGGGTTTGGAACCCTGGTCTTCTTGGGGAACATTCTGTGACCTTTCCTCCCATCAACCCAGTTCCCCCCTCATGTGGACCCTCTGGGTCTTTATATGCTGCCCTGTGTCCTTTTCATTCTTGCCCCCTGCTGGTATTGCACTTCCTTACAAGTGGTTTGCCAACTCTATTACACATTTCAGCGTAAAACGTGTCATCACATTTGTACCAGCTTGCTGATCACCTTTTCTCTCTAAGCAGTCTGTTATTTGATGGTGATTTTGCCAAATCTGTCTTTGCACTCCTGGTTGAGAATGTCAAAAGATTAAGGTTGGACTCATGATCCCTGGCTTTTGGTCTCTCTTGTCTGTCCTGGCGCTGTAGTGCAAGGTTGCTGCTGGCCTTTCTTACCACATGGTGCAGGGACCTCTTCTCTTTGTTTTTATTACAGTCGTTACAGTGTGCTTTGTCCTGTTCGGCTCATACTTCAATGCTCCCAGAGACCCTATGGGTGGTCTTCTATTTATAGTCTTCACTTGGTTTGGGAGTCACTCATTTTGGGTCACCAGGGGCGTTGAACTGGGGGGAAAGTGGGACTGATTACCATGGCTCCAATGGGGAGGGGGCTCTTGAAAGGCCTGAAATGAAAATGTTGTTTTTATTTTATTTTTTTATTTCTAAGTAATTAGTGTCATAACTAACTTAAAACTGGCAGAATTAATCGGATGAGAGACTTTACTCTGTATATAAAAAATAGTGGAGGCTGTCTGAGGCCCCTCTCACCCCTCACAATACATAATGGTTCAGTCCACCCCTGCAGCTGCAGGAGCGCGAAGATGCGAGCGGAGCGGCTGCTGCTTATCAAGACATGTCTTTCCCCAAGAAAACAAAATCAGGGAGCCTTAAATAAATTTGTCTTCAAAATAAGAACTTTATATTACACCCGATTGGAGTTTATAACTGGGTTCTTAGCGGGGGTCTTTTAATTTGAAAGTAGCCATTACTAGCTTGCTGCTAGCAGACAGCTACAAAGACCGAGAAGACGCTAGCATCTCCTGGATCTCAGCGACTTTCCAGTTGCTCATCTTGACGTCCGTGGATGAAGTGATGGATTGACTGCTGTGATCAGCTGTTTCCTGGTTTTAATACTCCCCGGATGTGGCCTGCACAACAGTGCACGTAATCGACACCTCCGGCCATCTCACACAATTGCCGGCACATCAACGTCTCGGATTTACATGGCAATGGAGGTGGAAATAAGTGTACCCTCCGAGGAGGCATATTGGTGGACCAAAACAGACCCCCAATTTACCGCCTTCTGTCTGAATCTGCGGACCTAGCTGCAAAAAGGACGGCCAATTGACGGCTTGCTGTGCAGTATAAAAACGGCTGTTTAACAGTTGCAGCTAACGTCAGCAGTTGTAAAGATTGAAGGCAGTCAGACAGCCATGAATCAGCAGCAGCAGGTTCCTCATCCTCATCTCATCCCTCATTAAGTGGTGACTCAAAGTTATTATTACAAGTAATCATTTCACATTGAGGTCGCGGACCTCTCGGTAAAAACAGTTCAAATTTGGAGCGATATTTAGCTCCTTTCCCAGTAAGCTAGCATGACATGTTTGGTTTCAGGATTCATTTCATTTTCAAGATTTCTATGATGCTTATGGCTTAAATCTTAAAAACTGAGCATGTGACGGCCTTCAGAAGACAGTAATGTTAATGCCAGATGATCCACCATCATTTTCATAATAATAATTTATAAAATAAAATCAGCCTATAATCCATATTTATTTCAGAATGATTTTCATGTATTAAAAACACTTCTGAAATAAAAAAAGAGCACATGTATGTGTATGTATGATATAGTTCAAATCCAGCTATCACTAAAATAGAATTTTTGGTCAGTAGTTTGGGACTCTCACCTTCCTGCTTTGCAGTGGGAACAGAGGAGAACATTTCTGTGCATGCAGACTGTGTGACTCAATACAATCAGAGAAATGTTTATATTTTCTGGAAATCAGAAGATTAAATTGCAACGACCATATAGCCTCATATATGTATTTTTTCACCCCAAATCCAAAGCCACCACCTGTGAGTCTACAGTTGTGGAGATAAACTAGACCTGCATGAGGGACTACAAGGGAGACAGTGAGCACCAACCAAGTAACTGTCATGTTGTTCTTTTCACAAATATGGGAATGATCATTAATATCATTAAAATGCATAGTTTTATATAAAACGGCATCAAATTTTTTCACCGGCCTATACAAGGGCCCAATTAGATTTCTTTTCATGGGGCTCAAAATCCCTGGCGGCACCCCTGTGGGTAACTAAAACACAACAACTTACTCAGTTAATGATTTGATTGAGACAGCAACCTTTTTCTAGATAGAAATTAACAAATTATATTTTCCTTATTCCTATATTGCAGCATTCATGTTTTTCTTCTTGGTTTGATTTTGCGACAACATAGCTTGTAAAGGCAAAGCTCTTAGGATGCTGATTCATGGATTTTGATTGCTTGGATTCCATCAATTCATGGATTGTGGGGCATCTTTGCACAACCTACCAAAGAAATTTTCCATAATTGTTCAAAAATAGCTGCTGTCGCTGTCAGCCTATATAACTGCATTGTAACAAAGTAGCAAAACATGCTGCTTTAAATGACGTTTGTACTCTAATGGTTCGTGTTTACTCATTTTCTCTGCATACAGAGAAGCACTGTGTCAATACTATTGCTTGCTTTTTCAACTAATGACCTTGTTCCACAAGGAAAAGTTCTGCGTCACTTGAGTGTCACTAATGGAACAACATGACGTCAACTGTTGTCCAAAGGAGGTGGTTCAACCAGTTGTTTGAAGAATATTTTGTACTACATAATGAAAATGCACCACAGTTTGTCCCTGCATGCAATGACTTTATGTTTAATTTTGGTGAAGATGATGTGTTGAAGGACGGTACCAGTTGGACTGAAGCTGTATTATGAATCATGAATCCATATAGCACATAATTCTTACAATGTTTTTCTATAAAGTTAAATCAAATATTTAACTGGCAATTGAACATTTTTTTGCTTAACATATCATTATGAAAATAATTGTTGATTGCACAATGTGCAATACATATGGAATACTGAAACCATCGTGTTTGGATTGGTGCTCTTTCACTGTGAAATTTTGTCTGCCACTGGACACCAAATCTCCCAGGAAAATGAAGGCTGACTCCATTATGGATGAATATGAATGTATACCACATGGAAAACACTGGGAAGAAAGAAGTTGTCTGTTTCCACTTTCTACTCATCAGATGAAGCACCATCCTCCAACGTTTCAGTTGGAACGCACATTAGTTTGGTTTTTGCCTACTGTACTTACGTCAGTCAGGACACATGTCAAGGCTAGAACTGGCTGTTCAGCTCTGCCTAAACTGTTCCACTTTGGCGTGCTCTCCACCATTCTCCTGAAGTGTGCCTTCACCAGGTGTGGTCCTCCTCCCTCCACACTCCCCCGCCTCCTCTGCCCCTCCTCCCTTCCCTCTCCCTCTCATCTCGTTCCCCTTGACCCTGACCCACTGCAACCTCGATGCCGATAACGGGAGAACAGCCTCACCATTCCTCGCCCCTTGCCAACTGACACACTTCCAGAGGGGGATAACCTTGTTCCCTCACATTTCTCTGATGCCTCTGCTGCCATTTGCTCAGTGCTCCTGAAAGTGCTCTCTCCCTATCTGTTTTATGTCTACTTCCACTCTATGTCAATGACCAATCCATGACATAGCTTTACAAATAATCCATCCAAAATCCAGTAAGTCCACTTTGTGATTGTCACCAGCATTACAACATATCCAAAACATTTTTTTAGAATTAATTGTCTGCCTTAATTTGCCAAATTTCTCTGTTCCTGTGAGTGACTGTTGTGTAATGTTGGATAAGAACAATACAGCAGAAGAGCAAATGTGACATCCAACACTTTGTGAAACAGTAATAACAATATATGAAAGAAAGCCTGGTGTGGAGCCTTTTTATTTGGCAGCAATCAGAACCAGTTGTTACCAGACACATATTTCTGACAAGCAGTGACAGAATCATAGCACCAGAGATGCTAAACCTATCAACATATAGTACCTTTGTTGCAAGGACTGATACATTTTAATAAAATCAGAGCATGGGTCTTGCATTTACAGTGGATGTTGTTCTTATTCATCAAGTCTGATGGATGCAGTGCCTGAAATGCCAAAATGAAGCATGTTCAGGTTTCTTGCAGCAGATTTGAATTGTCTTTGCTTTCCAACTCGTAACCTGTTCCACATTTTCATACTACTAGGCAAGTAGACTGACAAGTTGCAAAAATGTCTATACTGAATGTGTTGAAATGTTCACTGACATTTTAGCCAATTTCTTTGGTTTCCTGCCAATAAGCTATCTGGCCAGACGCTATCCACAGTGATTAGAGCATTGTTTAACTGTGATGGTTATGTTCAAGCACTGGCAGCACTTGGCTAAGACTAGTGACAGATCATGGTATGGTCCAATACATTAAAACTCAGCTGTGACTTGAGATATTAGGTCATTTTTTTTACACTTCACATTATCATTTAACTGAGATCACGATCTTTCCCTAACCTTAACCAATGTGCTTTAGTTGCCTAAATTTGTATTCATGTTGTCACAATTTAGTAACATTCAAATATAATATCTTGAATAGAGGATTGTGATAGTGTCAGGATTTGTTGAGTATGCGCTTAACAAACATGGTTATTAATCACTGAAAGGACTAATAGCCTGCAAAGACACCCAGTAAAGATACACAGCTAAATCCTAAGCAAGTTGACACCTCAATATCATTTTCACTGTGTGTTTAAATCCAACTGATGTGTAGCAATATGCAGTGTTCTGAAATGACATGATGCTATCTTAGGACGGCTGTAGCTCAGGAGGTAAAGCGGTTTATTCAGTGACTGGAAGATCGCTGGTTTGATTCCCTGGATCCCGTGGCTACATGTTGAAGTATCTTTGAGCAGGATTGCTCCTGATGAGCAGTTGGCAGCCTCTGCCATCAGTGTTTGAGTGGGTGAATGTGAAAATGTTGTAAAGTGCTTTGAGCAGTCAGTAGACTGGAAAAAGTGTCCATTTACCATTAGTAAGTCTTAGTCACTAATTCTTTGAGGCTGTCTTAACTTCTCTTTTCCTAGGGTGTTTATGATTATGAGTTTGCTACAAAAGAGTCATGGACTGATCAAGATGGAAAAGTGAGTTTTAATAAATGAACAGTATGGCTGAGGGTGCTAGCAAAATTGTAGCAAAGTTGCAACAACCGGAAGCCCTGTTTTAATTAAATACTGATGACATACATGCAGTTCTGGCTCAGATTCTATTGTCAGTTTCTGTCAAGCCACAAGTTTAAGTGTGATGTAAATTTAGTGCCCAAGTTTACTAGAGTTTTTAGGTCTACATGTACACACAATCACTGACTGCTAATGTTTGAACACACCCACTGTCTGTGTACATTTTGGAATAGTTATGTACTACGAAGCCAGTGGATCAGTATATGTTTTATTATCTGGCTTCACTAATAATCCCAATAATCGCTGTCACACGAAGCTGGTTATCAAATCTATAAGTCAACCTAGGGTTTCCACATCCAGCGATGAGTACGTGCACATAAAAGGCGAGGTGTTCGCTGCATCGGACCAATCAAAAACATGTACAAGTCAACGATTTAAAAAAACACAATTGTAGCTGCCTAATGCAGAAAGGACAGCCGATAAAACATCTGTTTTTAAAAAATCACAGACTGTGTAGATGTGTAAATTGATAGGCTTATAATATTACTGCCCCATCATTACATTTGTCTTTCATTAAATTTTTATGTCGTTTAAAAGTTCTCATGGCTTGTGAATAGCAGTTTTAGCCGCACTCTTTACCTTTACCTCCTTACCACAGCTGGAATAGACAAGCATTTCATTCACTGTTAAAGTAAAATTTCCTTTCTCTCAGTGCTTGCTCGTCATTCAGTCTGATTTGTGTGGTTTTGTAAAAGCCTCTTTTATGACAGCTAATTACCAACCAGCCTGCTGTGGCCTTGAAAATGAATGTGATTCTGGCATACACTTCAACATCTGGTGTCCAGATAATAAAATGTCCCAGCACCACACACATAATGTAATAAATTCATGCTCAACATAAATAGTGATAAGACTGGCAATTATCTAGTGAGGAAAAGCCATTTAAGGAAACCAAAAGGAGTTCGTTTTATATTCAGTTGTTATGAAATGCATTCAAAAACTTTTAAGATCTCTCTCCAAATTCTCAGAGGGGAGTGTGGGTCAAGGATTATTTGAAGGGGGATTGGATAGAGTGTTTGGCATGGTTTCTGGCAATATTTGGACTGTAAGATGTGTGCAAACTAGCAAATTATTTCAGAGTGCAAACATTAACATAGACAGGTGCTGAGAGAAGGGTGTGTTAAGCATTGTCTGTATTAACGTAAGCTGTTGATAGCCTGTAGCACTTCTTCAATGAATCTATATATGATCTTGTAGATGTATTGATTATTAATTTCATAATCTTTCTTTTATTGTACATGCATATTTGCACCCATATCACAGTATCTCCAACTCATTTTGAGTAGTGTAAACTAAATCCCTTTCCTTTTGCTTTCTTATTCAAGGTTATGTAAAAAAAAATAAAAAAAGGGTACGAAGGATGTTTACCTAGTCACAGCACTCAGATTACTCTGTAAGAATATAGAATCAAACAGTACAGTGGTTCACTGCAAGCCGTTAGATCAATTCTCTGGCATTTATTGTGATTTAAAGTGTCATCTCGTTCAAGATTTTTATTATCCATTTAATGTATTTATTTGAAACGATTTTTAAAAAAAAATTTCATATTATTTGTGTGATCGAGCTGTTTATATTTATTCTGAGTGGTCGGAAGAGTAACGGAGGAAGGGAAAATATATATTTAGACATATATACATATGTACACACATACTCAACTCAACTCAACTCAACTTTATTTATAAAGCACTTTAAACAGCCACAGCTTGGACAAAGTGCTGTACATACATGAGAAAATAGAACGTAAAACATAAAACATAAAAAAAAGCAATATAAAAACAATAAAACAATAACAAAGTTAAAGCAATAGAAACAATAAAACACTAAAACAAGAACAGAGTCTCATGCTGGGTTGAAAGCCAAAGAATAAAAATGGGTTTTAAGATGCGTTTTGAAAATGGACAGTGAGGGGTCTTGTCTTATGTGCAGTGGGAGGTTGTTCCATAGTTTGGGACCGGCAGCAGATAAAGCTCTATCCCCTCTGAGCTTCTGCTTAGACCTCGGTACCTCCAGGAGCAGCTGGTCAGCTGACCTGAGGCACCGGGCTGGAGCGTAGGGATGAAGCAGCTCAGAGAGGTAAGGTGGGGCGAGACCATTTAAAGATTTAAAAACAAATAAAAGAATCTTAAAATGAACTCTAAACATTTACATATACACTACCAGTCAAAAGTTTGGACACACCTTCTCATTTAAGATTTTTTCTTTATTTTCATGACTATTTACATTGTAGATTCTCACTGAAGGCATCAAAACGATGAATGAACACATATGGAATTACGTAGTAAACAAAAAAGTGTGAAATAACTCTACTTATACCATGGTCTGGGGGAATACTCGATTCTGATTGGCTGCAGGGTGTGCATTAACCCCTGATATATGGACACCTACTAAGTAGTTCCAGTCAAATTGTTTGTTCACCGGTCTAAATTAATGTGCTAGCTGGAGTATCAGCCTGTCAACAGTGAGCCCGATCCTCTGAACACCACAGGATGGCGACTGTAACACACAAGCTGCAGAAACACTTCTCCTCTAAACTTACTGATACTTTGTATCACATAAGCGAATAATCTCACATCCCGTTCGCTGTTCAACTCTCTACTTCAGGCTGCGGCCACAGTAACGTTACACAGGCCGATAATTTGTTCGTGAAAATCTTGATATTGATTTGGGGACAATGACATGACTGGTTTGCTAGCTAGTCTTGTCGTTTAACATACCGTCAAATTATATTTACTGTTTGTCAACCGTACGCAATGTTATTGACTTTGAATCTTGCTAGCATAGCGTTAGCTTTCTGGCTCATCGCTGAGCGGA
>OMLP01044163.1:0-10730 GCA_900302685.1 Spondyliosoma cantharus
AAGATATATAGTGACGTGGCATAGCTCTGGCATTAAGCATGTCCTAGTGATTGTTATTCAAATATGACTTATTATAGACAAGGACAACACAAAATGTTTTTGAGCTATGTTTGAACGTATGAAGCTTTTGGCTGTGCTGTTCTTCAGCAAGAAACTAGAAGTTATTACCTTTAAAATGAAGTATGACACTTGCATTCTGACCTTACAGTTCTTCTGTTATAAGCTTTTTCATTTGTGTATGCAAAATAGGTGGAGAATGGATAGTTATGAGAATGAATGTAGATATTTTAACCCAAACTATGATCTTCTCCTAAAACTTACCAAGTAGGTTTTTTTTTTTTGTACTAAAGCTAACCAAACAGCAACTTTCACATTAATGTCATAATATGTGAACTGTTTGTCAGCACCCAGATAGCAAAAGCTTGTGGCAGGCCATAGCATGGCCAGGAGCTGACTGCCCAATTGGCATCATTCCTCGTGGTATGTGGGCCAGATGAAAGTACCTGGTGTGGGCAAGCTTTATTTATAAAGTCGATCCCCAGTGGTTCCTGTATTGAGACAACGGAGAGAGAAGGAGAGAGAGAGAGAAAAAAGGGTTTTGGGGGGAAGGGATGTGAAGACTGAGTCAAACGAGACAGGAATGCATGTGGTGTGCTTAAATGCTTCAGGTGCGGAAATGGGACGCGTTCAAGCATGGTCTCAGTTCCCGAATCTACGTTATCAAAACTTAATTTCACTAACACAGACCACGCCAAATCATGATATGGATTTAGAATGGTATATTTGTACAATATGAATGTGGGAGAACCGACATTGTGTAGAAGGGATGGATCGAGGGTTCGGGAAGTGGGGGAGCCGTCTCTCTGCGTCCTCTTATGGGAACGATCCCCGATCCCTGTCTCTGAGACGAACAAAGGGTCTTGGGGGGAAGTTGACTGGCTAGTCTTGAATTTACATAATTGCGTATGGGTTCATATGGATTTAGGTATGAGTCTAGGTGGAAGAGGTAAATGGGTTGAGGTTGACCGGACTGGTTGCTCTTGCTGCATTTGAGATGAAAGATGAGGGTGTTGGGAGAATGGATGGAAACGTTGGATGGAGTTGCGTGACAAGTTGATTGGTAGTTGAGGGACGGAGCGGTGAACTCTGAGCAGCATAGAAAGCAAAAGAATGCTAATAGGAACATAGATTCTAGGACTTTATTGATGTGCGTAGACAGATAGCCCGTACGGAGAGTAGTAATACAGTGGGCGAGGAGGTCTGAAGTGAGGGGCAGACGTTTTGGTGTAGGACGTGTTTCGTCCTTGCCTAGACCTTTCATTAAGATGCTTATGTGTGAGTGGGACGAGGCTGGACACGAAGCACCTGAGGACAGTTTAACGAAGAAGCTAATACTGCTGATGTAGACCTGAATGGTGGATGATTTTATCTTGAGGATGGAATGGGCGAATGTGATGAAGTTGGAGAGAGTCATAACGTCGAGTGAGGGGAACAAGAGGCTGTATGTGGCGTGCAAAGTTTTGAAGCTATTCCATCCGGTCAGGTATGATGAGAGTATTTGCGGTGCATGGCATCTTGGGAAGCGGTGACTAGATGTTCCAACTGCGGGGTCAGTTGAAGATGGTGGCTGAAAACGGTGGGACTGGAGTCGGAATAAGGTCGGAGGCTGGTGCCAATTGTCTGAATCTCTGAAACGAGAAACGAGATAGTGAGTCGGCAACTGAGTTTTTATGGCCTGGGATGTGGGAGGCTCGGAAGATGAACTGGTGTTGGGCTGAAACCAGGGTGAGCCTCCGCACTAACTGCATGATGTCTTGGCAATGCGACCGCCCTTTATTGATTATGTCCACTACGGCGCTGTTATCCGAGTATATGGCGATGGTCTTCTTTGACCATTCGTGCCCCCAAAGGATGGCTGCTATCAGGACAGGATACATTTCGTATATGGTGGAGGAAGGCGTGAGAGATGAGAATTCGGGTGGCCATGTGGCTGACAACCACCTGCCGCCGTAGTAGCCGCCAAAGCCAACGTCAGGGGCTGCATCTGTGAACAGCTGGATGTCTTCTGATTTGGTAACGTGGCCGTCATAAAAGAAGGAGATGCCGTTCCAGGAGGAGAGGAACTGGTGCCACAGGTTTAGCTTCATCTTGCATGCTTCGTCCAGCCGAACGTGGGCATGGAGCGATGGAACGGAAGCAGCCATGGAGAGGAGGTGTGACAAGAAGGAACGACCTTAGGGGATGATACGGATGGTGTAGTTGAGGTAGCCTAGCAGCGAGAGTGGTTGGCATTTGGTGCATCTGTGAGCCAGAAGGAAATTTGAAATAAGTAAGGCAATCCGGTGGATTTTCTCGGTAGGCAGGGATGCTTGGAGTGAAATGGAGTCGAGAATGATGCCCAGAAATTCCAAGGAGGTGCTGGGGCCTTCCGTTTTTTCTGAGGCAAGAGGAACTCCGAGTTTGTGGAATGTGAAGGGCAAAGTGTTTAGACCGTATGATGGGGGTGAAGATGGTGGCATAACGGTGAGGAAGTCGTCAAGGAGATGGAGGACATAAGGGAGTTTGTGGTTGTTTGTCAGGATCCAGCAGAGTGCTTCGGATAGGGACTCGAATATTTTCGGGCTGCTTTTGCACCCGAAGGTCAGACACACTGCAAAGTAGTACGCGCCCTTCCAGAGTATGCCGAAAAGACCCCAGAAGTTGGGGTGGATGGGAAGGACTTTAAAAGTACTGGTGATGTCTGCCTTGGACAGCCAGATTCCTTGGCCGGCTAGGCGGATGAGGGAGATGGCGTGATCGATTGTAGTGTATTGCATAGAGAAGTCTGGGCTGGGAATTAAGCTATTAATGCTTGGGACGGTCGAGTCGTGGGGGATGAGAGGTCTATGATTAGACTCTTTTTCCTCAATATTTCCTGGTGGCTATGCCGATCGGACTGATTCTAAATGTTGGGAAAGGTGGACTGGAAAGTGGGCTGATCATGAATGATTCTTTAACTTCCTTATCCAGGAGTTTGTCGACTATGTCGGGCTCAGCGATAGCTGACTGCAAATTGTGGCATGTGTAGGAGGAATCTGGCATGACCTGCAAACCTGGGTGGAAGCCGTATGTGAAACCCTGGATGAGGAAGTTAACGAACTGGCGGTCTGGGTGATTCTTTAAGGCGGTAGCGAGAGTGTTGATTTTAATTGGGGTATTGAGATACTTACACAAGCTGGGGAAGGCGCAACAAATGATGTTGCAGTAAAGCGAGAATGCATGTAGAAGGGTGTATGAGTTGAGCGAGGTCAACGTAGTTACCAGCGAGGATCTGTTGCCTGAGTGTGGGTGACATGGGGGATGGTCGAGCAGGTGCGACTGGATGTGCCAAAGGTAGTGCGGTGGCTAAGGTGAAGCTGTTAGGCGGAGGAAGATGGGTGGGAAAATCACTTAAACCCGCTGTGGGTGGAGCTGTGGAAAAAAGGGGTGCATGTAATGTAGGATGGGTAATGTTATTTACATGTAGGTTATGGGGAGGGAGGGGGTAGGGAAAGGGAGGTGGAAAATGAGAAACAGGAGGAAATTAAGAATTTTGGCCAACGACGACGACCTACGACATCATCAGCGGCGCTGTGAACCCCAGAAGTGCTCGGGAAGCTCGGCGAGGGAGAGTGGTGTCTTGCTGTGAGTCCATGAGGAGTTAAAAAAGTTTTGCCTTCTTGTCAGAGCGACGGAAAGGGATGTTACGATGGCTGAGTGTGTGCTTGAGGCGAGCGACTGTCCAATCCGAAATGTTTGCAGCTGAGGCGCCGCTGGAGAGTTGGCGGGGTGAATTCGGGCCGGAGTTGCTTCGCCTGTTGTTCGAGCGGGTTGGTGATTGCCATATAGAATGGCCGACATCCCTCGGATGCCGAAGACGGGATCTTCCCCTTAGACTACTGGAAGGTGAAGGTCCGACGATGTCTCGCTCCTGGCTTTCATCCTCCGATATGGACGATGAAAGCCAGGAGCGCCAGGGAATGAGGATTACGGAGTGCAGCCAAGGTAGATGAGAAGGTTGGATATTGGCGTTAATTGATGGAGAGGTCTCTGGAACTTCGGGAGTGTGCTGATCTCCATCAAATGTGTCGCTGTCTGAAGGGAGAGAAGGAGCTCCTGATCCATTGCTGAGGTGAGCGATATTTCTGCCTGTCTGTCATGGTCATGTGAAGACTGAGTCAAACGAGAGAGGAACGGATGTGGTGTGCTTAAATGCTTCAGGTGGGGAAATGGGATGCGTTCGAGGCGCGGTCTTAGTTCCCGAATCTACTTTATCAAAACTTAATTTAATTTAACCAATATCCACATCATACCCCACATACCCCAAGGACACGTGCTCAAAACACACATACCTCTGAATGCATTTCTTAAACAAAAAACACAGTGGTAAATAACAGCAGAGCAGGTGAATAAAACACACAATTTCAATAAATTCTACCACACTACCAATTCAAGTCTGAAAATAGATATATTAGCCAAAGAAAAGAAATAAATCAAAGTTAGGTTCAGTTCGGTCCACAGAAAAAATACTCCACTTCGTCTCCAGAGACTGTTTTCTTTCCTCAATTATTTCGTCCACGATCACACACATTAGTATATCACAGACTTTTTACGGCACAAAATGCCTGGGGCAGGCTGACAGAGTAGAGTAGGTTTAGTTCCTTACTCGCCAGCGACAGATGACATACTGCCTTCGTGGCTCAAACAAAAGTAAAACATACAGGGCTGTACTTCTGGGAAGCAGGTGAATCCGAGTCAGATCACTGGTTGACAGGGCTAATGGGTGTGTGGAGGTGAGTGAAAAGAAAATTAAATAATATTTCTTCTTTATAAGCAATGTCATTTTGGGTGATCTCCACAATATGCAGTTTTGATTGATTGATTGATTTTTGGACTTTTGAACACTTTCAAACATGATCCTTGGTGTCAACACATAAGACACAAAGACACAGAAATAAGAACACTGACATACTATCAGACAAAATCCAAAGAAAAAACAAATTACTAAAAGTTATGAGAAAATAAAATACACAATACAATTTAAAAGTATGGTGACAGGTTGCAAACTGTTTCATAACAAGATAACAGTGTAAATAAAGGTACTTGAGGCTGCATTTTGAACTCTGGGTACTTTACATGAACGAAGGCTTGCCCTTGTAAGGGGCTGAAATGTGAAGAGATGAAATGGTTGTATGATATCAATGTAATATTACCTTATATTGAAATGTGTATGTTTAGTGAACTGTTAATAGTTTAGAGTGCATGTGTGTGTGTGTGCGTGCGTGCGTGTGTGTTTGTGTCTGTGTGTGTGTGTGACACATACTCTCAGCAGATGCTGCACAGAGTTAGATGTCATACAGGTTGTGTGTTGGAGTGGTTCTTTCCTCTAGGGGCTCCACACTCCACTGTGCAGACAGGTGTGCACCAGTCTCTAACTGAAGCGGAACCAGACCTGTGACCTGGGCAGCAGGACAACTCTGTACAACAAGGCAACATCATGCTTCATGAAAACGTTGACATGTAATACACCTTCAGGCCTACCATCACTAAGACTATGTTCATTTCAATGCAAATCAGACTGTGGTGCACACACAGCACCGCACAAGGAAAAGTCATCACACAAGCATGTCTTTCTAAGTGGAATTTTTTTCACTATTATTCAGGAAACAAATGCCCCCCTTGCTTGCTGAAGACCCTATTGTGCCTTCCATTAATGTTGGAATACATTTTCTTTCAGAGTACTTAATATGTGCCACTCTACCCAGTTTAACATTGATTTGTTAATTTGCAGGTCAAAAGATATCTAGACTTGATGGTTAAACTTGGGCTTAATCCAGCAAAAAAAGTGAGGGACCACAATCCGCAATCCAAAATACTAAGAGTGACCTGACAGAGTGGCTAACAGTGATCAGAGGGAGACAAAGCCAACACAACAAACAAAACAATCTATTTCCCTACCTTCCTTCCATAAACAATACAAATAATAAAAAGACAAAATCTTACCTAACTCCTAAATAAGGAAAAATAGGAGAAAAGGGGTTAAAGAAAAGGCTTCTCCCTCCAACTGGGCTACCAAACAGTGTTCTTATTCACAAATTTACAAATGCTCAGATTGTAGAGAATCACTGGTGTATAACACCAAACACAAAACACTAGTCAAGCTAGAACTAGTCCGAGTTGGATGTGTGTGAATTGGTGGAGAGAAAGACTCCATTCAGTGATCTCCTGCCTCTGACCAATCCTGGGGCAGCAATCAGACGTATCGAGCCAATCAGTAGGTCCATCCTGCTATCAATCACACACAAACTCAGAGAAGCCTGCTCGTATACTAGGAGGAGGAGGGACATATCAGCATCCAGAATACACAAAATAATATACCAGGGTCATAACACCTCTCCACCTGAAAATCAAACATTTATCCCCTAATAAATATTTGATTCAGTGAGCATGTGACAAAGCATCAGCCATGACGTTGTCTAACCCCTTTTTATAATGGATCGCGATGTTGTCCTGCACTAATAACGACCGGTGCATCAAACGCTGATTAATGTTCTGCATCTGGTTCAAAAACACTAACGTGTTGTGCTTGAAGAACACAACTGTAGGCACCGAGCTGGACCCGAGATACACTTTGAAGTGCTGTAGCGCCAAGAGAAGGGCTAAGGCCTCCTTCTCAATGGTGCTATGGTGTAGCTGGTGTTTTTTGAACTTCCTCGAAAAATAAGATATCTGGTGATCAACGCCACACACGAGATTGCTGGCATCTACCTCAAGCTTAAAAGGATACACACAGTCCGGAGCGGCCAGCACCAGGGCACTGCAGAGGAGAGCTTTGGTGGCCTAGAATGACGCTTGACATTTCTCTGACCACTTGAACTGAGTTTTTGGGCTTGCCAAGCTCGTGAGCGGAGCTACTACCTCAGCAAACTTTTTACAGAAGGCCCTGTAGTACCCCGCCATCCCCAGGAATGGATGGAGCTCACAACACATTTGGGGAGTGGGACAATCAACAATGGCTTGCACTTTAACCCTCACTGGGCAAACCTGACCTTGCCCCACCTGTTTGCCCAGGTATGTGACGATAGCCGCTCCAAACTCACATTTTGCCAAGTTATGGGTAAGGGAGGCAGCACACAAACAGTCAAATATCGCACAAAGGGTTATTACATGTTTGGTCCAAGTACATGAGTAGACTTTTGAGTATTTGGTGAAATCTCTCCAATGCACCCTGAGATCTGACAAGTGCGGCATGAACAACATCAGATTTAAGTCCAGGCCAGAAGAAATAATGGAGGACATGATGACACCTAAATGGCTGGAAGGAATGGCTGTGGCACTACAATTTGGCGCACAGACTGGTGTGTAAAACCAGAGCCAGGACATCAGTGGCGCATTAACACACCATCACCAACCAGGTAGGACACAGACTTTTCATATAGACAGATAGACAGATAGATAGATAGATAGATAGATAGATAGATAGATAGATAGATAGATAAACACTTTATTTATCCCGAGGGAAATTCAAGTATCCGGTTGCATACAAAATACAAAACATACAGAAGATACAAGATACAAAAATATATAATATAATATATAAAATTAGCAGTAGCGACAGTAAACAGTGCAAATGGAGTGGAGTGCAAATGGAAGTAAAACAGTGCAAATGGATGTGCAAATAGAGGTAGAAATTGTCCATTGTCTATTATCTATTGTCCTCTCTGCCTTTACTGAGAGCTGTTGTACAGTCTGATGGCCAGGGGGACGAAAGAGATTTTGAGTATGTTGGTGGAGCTGGACTGGGACAGCAGTCTGCCACTGAACACTCCTCTGCCTGGTGAAGGTGTTGTGCAGAGGGTGGTGGGTTGTCCAGGGTCCTTCTTTCTGCCGCTGTCACCAGAGAGTCCAGCTCTGTGCCCACTACTGAGCCAGATCTCCTCACCAGTCTGTCCAGTCAACCGGTGTCTCTCTTCTTGCTGCTTCCTCCCCAGCAAACCACAGCATAAAAGAGGATGCTGGCCACCACGGACTGGTAAAACATCTGCAGCAGTTTTTTGCAGATGTTGAAGGACCCCAGCCTTCTCAGGAAGTACAGATGGCTATGCTCTTTCCTGTGTAAAGTGTCCATATTTGCTATCCATTCCAGCTTGTCGTCCAGCTGCAGCCCCAGATATTTACAGGTCCTGACCACCTCCACATCAACCCCCTCGATGGACACGGGTTGGAGATGTGTGTTTTTTTCCTTCTGAAGTCCACCACCATCTCCTTGGTCTTGGAGGTGTTCAGCTGCAGATGGTTGGACCTGCACCACCTCACAAAGTCCTCGACCGGGCTCCTGTACTCCCCCTCCCGTCCATCCTTGCTACAGCCAACTTTCGCAGTGTCGTCCGAGTATTTCTGCATGTGGCAGAGCCCTGAGTTGTACTGATGTGTACACGCTGAAGAGGACGGGAGACAGCGCGGTCCCCTGTGGTGCTCCAGTGTCTGACGTGTAGTCCTTCAGTCTGATGTACTGTGGTCTCTCCGTGAGGTAGTACTTAATCCATGTCACCAGGAGTGGGTCCACCCTCATCTCTGTCAGCTTGTCTCTCAGCAGGAGTGGTCGGATTGTGTTGAATGTGCTGGAGAAATCAAAAAATGCGATTCTCACAGTGCCGCTCTCCTTGTCTAAATGAGAGTGGGCCCTATGGAGAAGATAGAGGATGGCATCCTCCATGCCCACCTTCTCCTGGTATCCAAACTGCAGTGGATCTTGTGTGTGGTGGACCTGGGGTCTGAGGACATGCAGCAGCAGCCATTCAAAGGTCTTCAGAACAGGCTTTAAGCGCCCTTGGACACACTGTCCAGGCCAGCTGCTTTCCTTGGACGAAGCCTCCTCAGCTCTCTGCTTACCTGATCCTTGGTGATGGTGGTGGGGAGGGGGGTTGAACTGGCCGTGGGTGTGGAGGGTTGGGGTGGTCTGCAGTTTGAGGTGGTGGAATTGGGGGAGGTGATGTACATGGTGGGGGTGTGAAGTAGGCCGTCGCTGGTTGTGGGAGCTGTTAAAAAACAGGTTTAGCTGGTTTGCCCTTCCAGCATCCCCCTCTCCTGTGATGGTTTTCATGCCATCCCTCATGTTATTATGCTGCAGCTTATGTTCTACCTTCCTTCTGTAGTCCTCCTTCACCTCTCTTAGGTGGACCATGAGTTTCCCCTGTATGCGCTTCAGCTCGTCTCTGTCACCATCCTTGAATGCCCTCTTCTTCCTGTTCAGGATGTCCTTGACATTACTAGTGATCCAGGGCTTGTTGTTGGGGAAGCAGCGTACAGTTCTGATGGGGACCACAATGTCCATGCAGAAGTTCAGGTAGTCAGTAGTGCAGTGTGTGACCCCCTCGATGTCCTCACCATGTGCTTCCTGCATGACGCTCCAGTCAGTACATTCAAAGCAGTCCCTCAGAGCCTCCGCTGCCTCAGGAGACCATTTCTTGAAGGAGCGCTTGGTCATGGACTGTCTCTGGCTCTGTGGTTTGTACTGTGGTGTGAGCAGGACCAGCTTATGGTCAGACTTTCCCACATCACATGCGGTCTCTGCGTGCGCACGCGGAGGGACGTAAACAACAGCAATGGTGTGGGAGAACTCTCGAGGCATGTAGTACAATCTGAGACCAGCCACTCAATGTCTCTGTTGTACACGATCTCCTTCACCATAACATGTACTGCATGGAAAAGTGGGATTTTCGTCCCTGTAAACACCCGGAAATCTCCCTAATTTTCGTCAGTTAACGTCAATTTACAGCCTGTGGAGCTCACAGAGGTGCTAATGGCTCTAATTAGTATATGAATAGCCTGGCCAGAGATGATTTGAATTTCCTCACTCAGTATTGGATGAAACCACTACTCTTAAACAAGAAAACTCACTTGTGATTGCTTGGCAGATCTGTCAGTATTGGTCACCCTGGATCATTATAATAAAATAATATAATAATATTTTTTTTATTTATATATCTATATCTATATCTCTATATATCTATATATGCTGCACTGAGCCAGATCAACGCTCGGAAGGCTGCTGGTCCTGACGGCACCCCCGGGCGCGTGCTGAGGGCATGTGTGGAGCAGCTCACTGGGGTTTTTACGGACATTTTCAACCTGTCCCTCGCCCAAGCAGCTGTGCCAACATGCTTCAAAGAAACATCCATCGTCCCAGTGCCGAAACACTCCAGCCCGATGGGCCTGAATGACTACCGCCCTGTAGCCCTCACACCCATCATAATGAAGTGCTTTGAGCGATTGGTCCTAGCACACCTGAAAAACTGCCTCCCACCCATACTGGACCCATACCAGTTTGCTTACCGCAGCAATAGGAGTACAGAGGATGCAGTCTCCACTGCGCTGCACTCTGTGCTCACACATCTGGACAATAACGGTACATATGCAAGAATGCTGTTTGTTGATTTTAGCTCAGCATTTAACACTGTTATCCCCTCCAAGTTAAACACCAAGCTTGGAGACCTGGGCTTCAACACCTCCCTCCGTCACTGGATTATGGACTTTCTATCCAACAGACCCCAGTATGTTAGGTCAGGACACACCTGCTCCACCTCCATCACACTCAACACAGGCGTTCCTCAGGGCTGTGTGCTGAGCCCATTCCTCTACTCCCTCTTCACCCACGACTGCAGACCTGTACATGGAACCAACACCATCATCAAGTTTGCGGACGATACGTC
>OMLP01044164.1:7667-23031 GCA_900302685.1 Spondyliosoma cantharus
GTGCTTGCATTTCATATTTATATTACTAGTGCATTGCCCGTAGGAAGTATGTATTCCTATAGAAAAGTGGGAGGTTAAGTAGCGTTTTCATGGATGGCCAAATGAGGCTGTTTGAAGGTGAGACGTCAGGGATATAATTGACTTTTTTTTTACTATTTTTGATTTTACCATTATATTTCACCTTTAAAACTATTTACCTTGCCTTGTTTGGTGTCATTATTTTTTCAGCACAACCTCACATATATGACTGTACAGTTATTTTTTCATTTTGACACACTGTATTAACACAATGGACCTAAAATCACAGATAGAATAGGACAAACAACTGTTGCAGCTTGCTGCAGTTATTTGCATAAGTGGTGTGTTCAACATAACATTTATAATTAACTTATAATAAAAGATTCACTACCATTTCACAATAAAGCAACACAGAGTACAACCTGCACTGGTGGCGCATCCGGATGGGTTGACCTCTACTTTGATTCATGATTCATTTATCCTTCTTAGTAGCTATCAGTCATTGTCTAGCGTGTTAAGCCAGCGTTGCTTTATTTCAACCCAGCTAGCAAGCTAATACAAATGAAACATCTTCACACAAAACGGCATTTAAAAAAAGATGACATAATGTTACCTTTATATTGGGACTTGTTCTTCTTCTCCTCTTTTCGTCTCTTTCGGTACTGCGCACCCGAGGGCGTTGACGGCTGGTTCATCTCGCAAATTATCAAAACATAAACTGTGTGTCGCTTGATGTGACCTGACTTCTGTGGCACCTATCTGACCCTCTGAGGTGCGCCAATGACCACCATCACATGTCACGTGACTCAGCACCAGAAGTGTTTCTGGTTTCTTTGTTTCTTTATTTTGTTAGTATTTGTTATTTTCAAGACAGAGCACGAAGGGAGGGCGCCAATGGGCATCAAAAAATATTATTATTATTATTATTTTCCTCCCTCGAGGGTGACTGGTGGCGCCCCTCCAGCAGATGGCTCTCTAGGCGACCTCCTATATGGCCTATGCCCAGAGCCGGCCCTGACTGTCTTCACAAACAAATGTGCACTTTTGAAAGAAGGGTTATGTTGTGATCTGCTCCTGGACTATTGTTTTTTGGGCAGTGTTTGTCTTCCCTATATCTGTCTCCCTTGTGTTTCCCTTCCCTGTCTGTTCCCTTCTGTGTGGGCGTGTTTCCTCCTGCAGGCAGTGACAGGTGTTTCTCATCTTCACCTCATCATCACCTCCATATAACCACCGCTACGAGCGCCACTCGCTACCGCGAGCTACACCTGGCACGAGCCGGTCAACGCGGCGACCGCTACGACGCCACTCGCTACCGCGAGTAGCACCAGTCACTTCAAGTTACAATAAAACCTTGTTAATAACTTCTGTCTCTCCGGGTCTTGCATTTGGGTTCGTTCTGTGACCAGCCATGACAGGTTAGCCTGTTTTCTAAACTGTCTTCTGTCATCTGGTGGATGCCTCCCTTAATCAGAGGTCATACAACATAGATATGTTGTAGTGTGCTTCCCCCTATATGTCTCCCATAGACTTTAATAGAGCTGCCACTAAGGTCTGGCACCAAGCAGAGCATTAGCCTGGTGGACGCCTCTATTAGTTTCCTTTATTGACACCACAGACTGAAACAAAAACAAAGCTGTTCTGTTATTGGATGTATGACTCTTTAACAAAGTTTACAGCTATTGTGACTGTGGACCTTCATTCACAGTGGGACACTGATGAAGAAGCTGACACAGATTAGTCAAGTGGATTTGTAATCTATACCTAGTTGGACTGTTGGTACACATATGTTGGTCTGATATATGACAAAATAGGACAGAAACGCTGTGGATTGTCTAAATAAGGACAGCATACTGGGCTGCTGACAGTATTTTGTATCATTCACTATTACTAAAATATGAAGCACTTGTGTGCTTGTTAAGTGCTCAGTCCACCTGAGTAGCTGTCTCAGAGTGCCTCTGCAGGGACACGGAGGAGGGTTGCCAGCTAAACTGGGTCATTTGGAACTCTAACACATCAACCAATAATGGCCAATTAATCCTACTCTCTCCGCTCTGGATCTCTCTATTTAGCTGGGCTGTTCTGCTCCATTTGACAAGCATTCACTCTGACAGCTGATGGACCATTTCTTCCTCTCCTTCACACCCAGGCCAAGACAGTAGCTAGCAAGAACCATGGCTGCCCCAGTGCTCAACAAGGGCCTTCAGCTTAAAGAGTAGGGCTGATTCACACTGGCAGAGACTCTACAGTAATTGAATCATATGGAAACTGCCAAGAAAACTAATATCAAGAAGGGTTACATTAGAGCTGGGTGGTATGACCAAAAATGTTATCACGGTATTTTTCAAAATTCCTACGGTTTCACGGTATATGACGGTATTTTTTTTTTTCCATGCATAATCATGTGTGCACAGCATTTTCTACTGGTTGAGAGAGGAATTACTAGCCCCTTTTAGATAGAAAATCTGGCACATTTGCTGCAAGGTAAAGGCGGCACTCTGTCTATCTATAAGGGAGGTGTAATTTTCCTCTCAACCAGTTTCTCATTCCTTCTTTCCCAAAAAGCTGCCACTGGGGCAATGTTTCTGCGTAAACATGTGACGTGACGTGAAGCACGAAGTTGGGTGTGAACAGTGATGTACAACATATGCATCGGAAGAAATGTGGCGACACTTGATATATTTATAGAATTATAGACCCGTGGCACATATTCTCGTCTCCTCAGTCAAACACACGCTGATGTTAAACCCCCGCTATTAAAGGAAGTGTGCGGCGGAGCGTCTCGTCCCCTCCGTTAGCTACCTCAAGCAACAGACAGCTAACAGGAAGCAGGTCGAATTTGTCTTCAAAATAAGAGCTTTACATTGCACCCCATTGGAGTTTAGAACTGGGTTCTTAGCGGGGGGCTTTTAATTTGAAAGTAGCGACTGTTAGCTTGCCGCTACAACAAGATAGCTGTCAGCTACTAGAGACCGAGGAAACACCAACATCTCCCAGATCTCAGCGGCTTTCCAGTTGCTCGTCTTGACATCCGCGGATGAATTCATGATCTGCAATGTCTATCCTATCCATCTTCACTGTAACATAACACCAGAGCACTACTATTTACCCTCGTAGTCGCACCATGCCTGTTTAGCAGCGCAACATTGAAAAGGGTCCGTCTGAAACAGTGTTGCGCGCTGCAGCGTAGCGTTCCCAACATTGTGTAATCAAATACACCGGTATGGTGGTATATTAAAAATTCATATCATAACGAAAATATACACCGGTATTTGGTGTGAACCAGTATACCGCCCAGCGCTAGCGTCCAATCCTCCAACCGCCAACACTCTCAGACTTTGCAAGTTGAATCTGACCAGACACCGTCCCCGCGGTTCTAAAAGCTTCCAAAACAGCTGAACACACCAAACAGATTTGTTCCTGAACTGGTCAGAGTCTCACCAAACGGTTCGGACATCCAACATTTAGGCCAGTGTGTTTAAAGATTGTCTAGATTTTGTCTAACTTTTGCTTTCTTTTTGGGGGCAAAGACATGCAATGCTCCTTAATTGCCCTGCCCACCTCAGTTACTGTTGCTAGGTCAAATAAGCTTGACAGTAAGAAACATGATGATGCCGGCTGTTTGATAGAAAGTTTCTGGGGGTGTGTTGATGAAGGTTCTCAGTCATCCAGGTCATTGTAGTTCTAAGTGCTATAGTTCTGAAGAACTCAAGAAGCCTCTTGGATTTGAGGTAAAAAGGTCTTCAAGAAACTGAAACAAGTCCAGTTGCCCACGACAAGGATATGGTTGTTATGAGCATGGAAAAACAATGCACATTGAGGCCAAGACATTCTGGGCACAAGGAAAAAGAGAAGCCCAACATAATGCTGTAGTGGCCGAGGATGGCGTGATTATCCGTCAACATCGCTCTTGCACTGCTGGCTATGTCCCCTTTTCACCGTCATGAACATCAGAAATTCCTTTATGGAATTAATAAAGTACCCTAAGTAGTGTTAAACATAGCTAGCCAGTAAACTACCATTTTGCTAACATTGGCTGACCTAAGGTGTGACTGTATACAATGTGATATATCCGTGAAGATCTTGGCATCAGTGTACTGTGACTGCACATCGTAATGTTGTCTTTGAACAAACAAGGGGTCTGAAACAAGCTTCTGATCTAATGATTGAACATTAGGGTCTGTGTTCTGGTTTGATTTATTTATTCCACGTAATTGCATTCTCCAGAAATATAACCTGAAGTAGAAATGTTCAAAGGAAACACTGAAGCCACACAATGCTATCTAATAAAAGAACATTTGTTATGTCTTCATATAAATGACCCGGTCAGTCCTCTTGTTTATCAGATGATCAGTTGGTTATTGCAGTCAAATGACATTCCAGCAGGATACTGCAGACATCCTCTCTTTGGACCCTAATAACTCCTCATTTCTGTCTGAACCCATCGTCTTCATCTTACTGATTATCCCTCTAACATTTCTGCCTGTCTTTGTCTCATATGTCCTCCCCTTTTTCTCCTTATTTCCCTCCATCTTCCCCAGCCACACATTCTGGCAGAGCAGTGCAGGTTTCTTAGATGTTTTAAGCTCTTATATAATACTGCAGCTCAACCTGACTCATGTATACTGTACGTCTAGTGTGCATCTGTACTCATGTGTGCAATATCTGATTTGAATATAGACACTAAAGCAACAACCCAACATTACATTTTATAATTCTATCCTTTCAAGCACTAGGCCAGAAGACTTAGTTCATAATATATGATTAATATCTGTGGCAGACATTATTCAACAGTGATTCAATGTATGTGCAATATGAAATCGCCTTTCTATGTAATAGTTTTCATTGTTACTTTGCCTGCCTTTTTCAGTGTTTCACAGGAACTAATGTATTAGCCATAATGTACAAGACGATGTGCAGTTCTAGGTATTGGAGAAGGGAAACATCATTGTTGCCATATGTCTCCTTTCCATAGGAAGTACTTGTATAGTGCTTATTTTCTATATAGTGTGTACTGACTTGTACTTGCTATTTATATGATGCATTATTAAACGATACATCTTGTTACCCAGTCTGTTTGTTTTCAATTTTGAAAAATATTGCCAAATAGACAGGAAGTTGAATTTCAGTTATTTAAAGCTGCCCAGTTGTCCACAACTTTATCTGAGAGAGAATATGAAAAAACAACCCTGAAATTATGCTTGGAGAACAGCTGCATCCTTCCTTGGAGTTAATGATTAGCCTTGAGTCATAATTGTGACTACCAATACTACCACCTAAAGAGCAGTTTGCCTGTTTCTCATCCAACCTGGCAGCACACAGAATTCAAAGGATCCACCAATGGTGTGGTGCCAGACACCACAGGCTACAGAAAGATCCTGTAAATTGTCAGAGCCAAGTCTGATCCACTTTCTCCATGGATTGGACTTGTTCTGGTACGTTCCCCAAACGCTCAATCAGATTGAGACCAGGGGAATTTGGAGGCCTGATTGACGACTCGAACCCGTCATATTCATCAAGCCATAAGGGAAGTGCCGTCGCAATGGTGTTACTTGGTCTGCAATGGTGTGTCATGTCAAGAGGCATCCACATGAATGCTAGGACTCAATGTTTTCCAGCAGAGCATTCTATTGTCTCAAGATGATCAATGTTATTCACTTCATCTTTTAGACTTTTATTGTTATGGCTGCTCTGTATATGTCCAAGATTGCCACTTAATGGATAAATAACAGGGAAATAAAGTTATGGAGAACACTGTGTCTGCTTGATCTAAAGTCCCATTCAGAGCTACCTCAAGTTAGTGCCAAAATAAAACAGTTTGGCCTTTTTCATCCTTTGCAAAGGCATTAATGTAGAGTAGTGTTGTATATAAATACACAAACTGTACAGATCACCAGATAGCATCTAGTATCAGTATCATACTGCACGTACAACTGTTGTGGCCAAGACTGAGAATTGAAATGAGAACAGAAGAGAGATTGTCTGATTGAAAAAGTCAGCTCAGAAAATGTGGGCTATCTGTTGCATAATATGCTGCAGTAAAACCTGAAAATGGTTCACTTGAGGCAGGGCTTAAAGACACGCTCACAAAAACAGAAAAAAATGAAGTTATGGTGTAGTTACTGTCAGAGGGGCTTGTTAGGTGACTGAGGTGGTGAAGTCTTTGTATAAGCTCTAACAAAATACACATGAAATGATACTAAGCAATAATTTAGCAAAGAGACACATCAAGAAAAGTGTATGCAAGTACATCTACACATTTATGTCATTTTATGTTAATTCCAGCGCTTTAGTGAATATTTGATGATAAGCTGTGTTAGAAGTCAGGAGTTTGCTGCCTGAGTGCAGCAGCAAGTGGGAGATCAAGTGAACACAGTAAGAAGGAATAATCATTCTGAACGCAGCTCACATCCACACAGATCATGACATGGCACGCATTAATGATTCAGAGGGAGAGGGATGAAAAGAGTAAAGGAGGAAGATAGAGAGAAAAGATGCCAGGTGGGAGGGAAAGGAGGAGACAATGATGGGGTGAAAAGAGAAATTGGGTATAAATGGAGAGAGTGGAGGCAAGGAAGGGAAAGAAGAATAAGCAAAGGGAGAAGGGCTGATGGGGAATAAAGTAGCAGAGGAAAGGAGGAAGTGTCCGAGAATTTTTTTCGTCTTCTTAGCTCAGAGCCATTTTGGTTGGCTGTGCTATATTTTAGGAAAGCGTGACAAGACAGAATGTGAGAGCAGAGAAATTGCAGTTTGACATTACCAGCACCAGCATTTAACACATCATTTTCCAATAGTTTCTGCCAATGTGCCTCTTTTTCCTTTGTTTTTTTAGGAATTTGGAGCAATTGTGGTAATTTCTACTGTACGAGTGCTGAAATCAGTCAAAGCACATAGAAGACTGCTCAATAATAAAGTAAACTGAGGTGTGCCTATAGACAGACAGACAGACAGGCAGGCAGGCAGGCAGGCAGGCAGGCAGACAGACAGACAGACAGACAGACAGACAGATAAACTATCAAGTTCAGATTTATTAAATGCAGCTTGAAAATAATACAGTGGAAAAGCCTGAACCACACTGGCATACAGACAAGATGGCAAGGGCCTGCTGCCAGCCCTGTCAACCCGATTACACACACACACACACTACACTCACACACATAGACAGAGACAAACACACACACTTCTGATGTTTGCCTAGTCTAGAGGGCACACAAGCACACACACTGGCACAGCATCAAGGTGGCATGGCAAGGCACTGCTAGTGGCCTTGTCAACTCAAGTAACCTCCCGCAGGAAACACGCAGCCCCAAAAGCACAAATCATATGTAAGACGGAGAAAGGAAGGAGATGCAAAGTAAATTTGTGTGAAAAGATAGAGAGGAAGTAAAAGAGGAGGAATGAAGGAGACAAGGGAGACAGAGACAACAAAGCGTGAGGCTGAACAAGGGAGAAGGACAGCAAAAAGATTGGTAGAGTGAGCAATAAAGCAACAGATGGACAAAGAGAGGAATGAGGAGAGGGAGAAAGACAAGAAAGAGATTGGTGGAGTGAGCAACATGGAGAGAGAGAGAGAGAGAGAGAGAGAGAGAGATATGGTGGACCAAAAAGACCATCTGCTATTATTGGGAGACTCCAGGCAAACCTTTGTATGATGCCGCGTATGTGTCCGTGTGTGGGTGGGTGAATCAGTCTCTCACTGACATGTGTGGGTGTACTGTGTGCAAACAATCATATGTTTGTCACTATCTCTCTATGAGACTCCACAAAAAGCATGAATCCAGGCAGGCTCTTGACATTAGGGCTGCTCAATTATGGCAAAATTCATAATCATGATTATTCTGGTCAATATTGAGATCAGGATTATTTAAAACGATTACTCCTTGAGTTTGGGAACACTGTGGATTCATTAAAAGTGTTTAATTTGTGGATTTCCTTGAATACATATATCATAATTATATTAAAATAATGTTTAAACAACAATGTATAAATGTATCTAATATATGATGTGTTATACGGTCATCTTATTTGGCACATATAATGTGAGAAAGGACTGCTGAACTGTGAATTCTATTGCTGTTTCTAGTCCAAGAAACAATGATGTAACAGCAGGGATAAATAAGCATCAAAAATGTAAGAAAAAGGAAAGGAAATGCTGTAAAGTAAAGGCATGCACTAGATTTATAATACAAGGAAATAAGAGAGCATCACTGCGAAACAGGGGGTGGCACAATAACGGTGTTATCTTGATAATCTCTTTCACATAATTGTTGAAAGCAAAAAATGTAATTCAAAATGAAATCTAATTAATCATCCAGCCCTACGTGACATACATCAATACTTGTATGATCAAAATTTGTACTTGCTTCTCTCTAAACTATTAGACCGTCTGACCTTGAGCCTAATGAGCCTGACCTGTCTGACCCCATCTGTTTAATCTGAGTGGCCCGAAATGTCCCTTTCTGTACAGTATTTTATTGAAGGCCAGTAAATGGGCTCAAAATGTCCGGCATCGTAGAGTAGTAACCAAAAGCTTCCTCACTCTCTTTGTATTTATCATTGGTGAGACCAACACTTTTCATCCTATAACTATAACTAAGATTAATTCTATGACATTTGTTTGAGAACCAGAAATGACAGGAGATCTTAATTGCTTTACACCACAATGGAGGAACAGAGTGCTTTCCTCAAGGCACAAGCAGTGCTACAGCTTTGAACATTTGTAAATGGCAGATGGCTGTATGAGTGCAAGACGCTGATGAGATGAGACGCCTCCTAAATAAAGCCAAAGATAAAAGCAAATAGACATACATTCATGAGACGAGCCAAAAGCATGCAACACGGTTTGTGGAAATATCTCCACTAAGAAGAGAACATTACATTTTTTTTATTTTACATTATTTTTTGTCTCACTTCAATCTGTGTTTTTTGTTGAAGAACAGACTCTTGCAGGTATTCCAGGTATGCTGCTGCCTATTACTGGCTTCCCTACACCGAATATATAAACATGTTACATGTACTATTTTGTGAAGAATGTAACTTCAATAAAAAAATTATCCAGATTTATGTTCACTTTGTCAGATTGCAACACTAAAGCAAGAGATGATTTCACACTGAACAGATATAAATGGAAACCAATTGATGCCTGCAACAGTATTAAATTTGTGATTTGTAAAAAATGTTGACACATGCAAAACTATTGGTATGGTTCCTTAAATTTAAAGGATAAGACAAGGAGAATTTAATGATAGATATAATGCTCATGCTGGTGAGCTTAAAAGGCTTTAAAATGCAAACAACCTTACTGCATCCGTAGTTCTAATGCTCTGGAGATGCCTCAGAAGTGGCTGACTGTATGTCACTGGAGAAAAGAGTAATGTCATCAGAGTAAATCACTGTTTTTTATAGTCATCATTGATCACAGTGATATGTTCATATCTTAAAGCACCTGGCAACTTTAGGTCCTATCCCTCATTTTAAACATCATTGCTTCTTTAAATCTTCCCTGGTCAGTAATAGGAACACTGAACTATGACCTTCCCCATGAGGGGTCATTGATTTTAACCAGTGGACTTTAATTGCCACAGTCATTACTTAACCACTCGCCAGGTAGATATCCCACCTCCCAGCTCATTGAATATAATCAATACAGTATAATCAGAAATAGTCAACGTTGTCAAGTTGCATACTTGTAGTTGGTAGCAGTCCACCGTGGGCTGCATCCACTCAAACACTCGAGGTCCCTGAAGAGCTCATAAACTGTATTGACCACAGCCATTACTGAACATCTGAACACTGCAACAGAAACGCACAACTAACGTGCTCCTGCTTAAAACAGTCAAATGTCAGTATATGAATTCAACACCTTGACTATCTGAAGTTAGTCTGCAGGTTCAACTGACCAACTTGCCGGTGAAAAACAAAAGCTTCTTAAGCTTTAATGTGCAGTCATGTTCTAAAAATAGGTACCCAAAGTTCTCACATTAATGATACGGACAAGACCTTTAGAGTGCTCAATTGCTCTGTAAGCTCCATTGATCTGACTTTATTGGCTATTGATTAGCAGTGCTGCACCCACACAACTGAATTGTTGAAGAAGCCATAATGGCTTACGCGGGAGGATCTTAAGTCGTGCCCAGGGGAACAACTTAAGGGAGACTTTATCAATAAGGAATGCTGTCTAACCGGCGATTAAGAAGTCACAGCAGACCATCAGACCGTTTTTTGGTCCCCTGAAAAAGGTGCCTTATAATGTGCTTTTTGACACCACTGAACGACAAAATAAGAAGCTGGATTGGAGGTTTTTTCATGTCCAAAAGCACACTGCACTTCAAAACATCATCGTCATCAAAACATTTTAAATTGCCTGCCTGCCTCCCTCTGTTATCAAATTCAGCATGTAGTTTCTCAGTGTATTAGAACCAAAATGAGCACAGGCTTTTTTTTCTGATGGGTACCCACTTGGGGACAAAGGTATTAGCATGATTTAAAGTGTGTGGGTCTCAGGAGAGGATTAATTTACTAAATTCCATTCCCCAGGCTGAAAAAAGAGAAAGTTTTAAGCGCTCCAGTTCAAACGTAGAATGAGATTAAATTCCTTGTGATGGTGACTTATTTGATTTTTGTTATTTCTTTCTATGATATGACATAGCAAGGGGCACTTTTCCAAAGAGGAAAATAAAGTAAAATTCTTTTGATCGGACTATGTCAAGGAATTTGTGTTAATGTCTGAGGTCTGTAACACAATTCAGTATTAGGACTCGGAAGAACATTAGCATAACCAAATGAAAAGAAAACTGGTTGAATTTGTGGTCATGGGAGGTTTATTACGATTACTATTAATTATTATTAGGGAGTATGTTGTTTTCATTGGTTATTCTCTAAAGACTCAAGAAAAAATAATTGATTTGAAAGGAGTTGCAGAACAAAAACATCAGAGTCGGTCCACAACTAGCACTACGACGGCAGTTCAGGTTATTTTGCAAAGTCATCGTGAGTGATCATAAGTCACATATCAACCCAGAACATTTAGTACCAGGTATGGATGCTCCTGCAACTAATTTATCTGATGCTTAAACACAAATTTTTTAATTATTTCTTTCAAAAATAAACAGCAAGAAAACAATCAGAATTGAGCACAATTTAACTGATAAGATTAAACATTGTAAAAAAACAGTGTATGTGTAAGTGTATGTAACATAGTGTATGTTACATCATCAGTTAACAATGGTGAAAGTTATGTCAATATATAATTTAATAGGTTCATAAAACTAATAGGTTTGACCAACTAGTATTTCTGGTGCAGACTACTGAAAGTAGCAAGATTTAAGTGACTAGTCAAATAACCATTAAGTCTCAGGAGCTATTATTAGAGAAAATAAAAGGTCATGTCAGCTTGTTTTTGTCAGTGTGTGATGGGCTAAAGACGTGTGAATAATATTGCTGTTTTTACACATCATGAACAATAACAAACAGGTTTGCTGCTGCAGATTTTTGAAAATTGTGGCTAAAGTAAAATGCTGCGGATACTTGAGCAGTCAGAAATCTTCAGCGCTGGATATCTCAATCAAAAAGTTGCTGTTACCCTATATCAGAGACTTTTTTTGTCCCCAGTCATCCCAATGTATAAATGTTGGCTATGTACGTTTCTACAAAGCACTGAAAGTGTTCACACTTGACTATTTTTATGTTGCAATTGCTATTGTCATGGATATTTTGAAAAAATTAGAGAGTTCAAGCAAAAAGGATCAAAACTACAAAAATCTTGAGACAGAAAGAGAGAAAAACAGACATTATGAAACATCAGCGTTAGGAAAGCAAAAGAAAAACAGAAGCCAGCTTATAGAACAACACCAACAACAATATGAAACCAGTCAATCAAGTATATTCAATCAATTATGTGACATACACACTGCAGAATACCTCTAACCTTTGATTTCTTAAATACACTGGAAACAAAGGCAGAAATTCTGTAACCATAGAAACAACGTTCATTATACAAGTAGTTCCAACCAAGCAATCTGATTGGTCATAAAGAATTTAGAACGTGCTCAAATCAGCATGACAGCACGCCTGACTCATTACTCAAAATATTACTCCGCTAAGTCTGTGGAGCAATATTGTATCCATCTCCATGGCAACATTGTAACTGTCAGTAGGAGTAGGAAATGGCGGAAAAATAGGCTACAAAATGGCTCGGTTTGTTGTCAATTTTGATTTGTTTGGCGATCTCAGTTTGGATGATATTATTAATATGTAACTATTTAAGAGCACATTGGAGGTAAATAAAGTGATAATCTGGAACTTCTCTTCTCTATTCTTTATAATTAGATAATAATAACATAAAAATGAAACAAGTCCGAGCTGAGTATTTTATTACCATTTTTTTTTGGAAACGTTATTTATTACTCATGAAAATAAATCACAAACCACCTGTCAGCTGCCAAAGTCACATTTATAGAATAAAGTGTCCCGTTTTAGCCGAGAGGGTAGCCTATTCCCTTCGGTGTGAGAGACACTATTGTGACCGCGGTGAAAACATTTTATAAAAAATATAAAAGAAAAAAATCAACAACTTTGTTATAACTTGGGCGATAAAAATAAGCATTTTCTGTGTGTCTGTGCAGTATTGATTTAGTTCAGGAAATTCCGAGACCGTGATAAAACATTAACGTCAGCTCAGAGTTCACTCATCTGGGACTAGAAAATCTTTTCTGTTGCTAGGTTGTTACTAAGGGTTGGATTATTTGCTGTAGTGGTAAACTACATTCGATTACACATATGAGTCTACTGACGTGACTGATTTAGTTTCAGTTATCAGTCAGACCCCATGTGTTTCCATGGAAACGCGACGCACACTCGCAAAAACCTTTAAATTTTGAGAGCAAATTGTCCATCAACATGGATATATTTTGATTATGCATTTTATTGTTGTTGGTATTAGTTGTATAATCGCCTCAGTCCTGACCACATCACTGTCGTGCTCAAATGACGTTAAAGCACACCCTCTCTGGTAATATTGCTTAACTGCACTTAACTGTGGTAAATGAACACTGTGTTGACAGACTGTAGAAAACCTACTTTTTTCAACCATGTTTGCACTGTAACACATCTGCACTGTAACACAAAGAGACATATGTAGGTCCCACATGATGGTTACAACAGTCCCTGTTTAGGAATTAAATCAGGTACTGACAGGTCAAGATTTGCGCCTCTTAGAAGTGATTTTGCTGTCAGAGAAAAGTAGATATTACAGAGGAGCTGCAAAATACACAAATATAAGTGTTCATTTAGAGACCAAGATCTCTTTTATTACAGACGGTCAGAAGCACTAATGCCATATCTGACAGCAGTTGAGATGACAGGTCAATTGAGCAATTGTCACTTCAGAGACACAGTTATTTTGAATAATCTGCAACATTATTGATTCTTGTCAGAGTCAGTTTCACAGCAGCAGCCCCACAGTGTAAGGAATCAGTTTTTGGTCAAACACACTTCAGGATTGAGGAAAAGTCTGTAAGCAAATGATCTAAGTCTTAAATGTGAGGAAGAGAAGCAAATGTGGGTGCTTCATCAAGTTGCCTCTCTTTATCTGTTGGCTAAATCATAATCTAACATAATTTGCTAGCATTGCATTTAGTTTTAGGCTTATGTGAAATTCCATAATGGCCCAATTTATCTCTAGTCCATCAGACTTACCTTAAATAAAAGGCCTAGTTTTTAGATTTTTCTTTTGTTAATTTGACTCACAAACAACTTCCCTGCCTTTTCACCATTTTGGAAACATTTTGCCCAGCCTTATATATGGCAAAATATGTGTTTTTTTCTCTCTCTTACATTTGGCCAATCTTTTCAGATTTTCCTCACATTTTATTTATAATTGGCTTGTGCAAATTGTACCTCCAGCTCAAGGCTTACTCTCATAGCCTTTTCTCTCTTTTCAAATGTCACATATTGGATAATAAAACCTCTGACATGCTTTCATTGCTTCCTACACCAATGTAGGAGAGAACTGTGGAAGCACTGATGTGCATTTCAAATTGTAATAAAATGTGCTCTCGTAACTGCAGGGGGAAATTATTTTTGCAAGGCCACAATTTGGCATCCATCTAGGCAATGCCTAAGCATAAATTGAGTCACACTAACATGATTAGAAAAAAACTTAATAATTGTCTTCTAATCTCATCCATTGCGTGGCTTTTTCTACGGAGCCCTGGAGGTGACATGGATGTTGTTTTTTTATCTCGCATGCGCGACTTACTGTATCTCGCATGCGCGAGATAGTAAGTAAGACGCAGTGGCACTCTGGCTCAAATGAGTGAATGAAGTGAACGTTGTGGTGTTAACTCAACAATGATGGGATGCTGGAATCATGAACAAATGCTGTTTACTTAAACAACTTATATTGTAACATAGTTCTCAGTAGCAGCGTCGCATCGTACATAGTCACCATCTTGTTGCAGTCTGACCTCTCTACGTCGACCTGCCTTATACAACAGCGCCCCCTTGTGGTATAAAGAGCAATAGTATATCTGTTGTATATAATAATAATAATAACACAACAAACGCGTTTAGTGTCGCTGTGAAAGCCGAGAGAATGTGGCCTGTGCGAAAATGTCGTGGAAAATTTAAGGTATTTCAATAAATTTAGGTTTTCTGTCACAACTTCCACATGGATATGATACTATATGCACCTGCATCCATTGTTAATCGTTTGTCCTGATTGCCAGTAGTCACTGCTGCAGCATTATTTCATAAATTAATTATAACCAAACTATTAGCTTCTCTATCTCCTCTATCATCATGGCTAGCAAAACAGCTAATAAAAACTACACCTGGACACTCATCGTGGACAGTGTTGGGGCTCGTTACTCAAAAAAGTAATATATTACACATTACACATTACTCTCAAAAATAGTAATGCCTTACATTACATGATTACTCCCTGAAGAAAGTAATTAGTTACATTACTAGTTACATTACTCGTTACATTCTTTCTACTTGCTAGCAACAAGCTTTTTGTGTGCGTGCTGTCTCTGTAGGTGCTTCGTTATGTTTGAGGTAGTGTTAGCAGCGGTGGAGAGAAGTTTCCAACACGGGCAAAGTGTGCACCTTACAGTAAAGTTATTTTAGTTATTTTCCTTACGTTCAACAAATTCAAAGTAATGTTTGTATCTCCAACTGTCAAAAGTGGCTTTAAAACCACTCAGGCAAGTCGCATGCAGAAGCATGTTCTGCTCGTGTTGTTGACGCTGCCATTGTTATCCCATCTCCCCTTGCGTGTGCCGACTAACCAATCGGTGATGGTGAAAGATACCTTGTGCCAAACCCCAACCAATCACTGTTCCATTAT
>OMLP01044166.1:0-11470 GCA_900302685.1 Spondyliosoma cantharus
TGCCAGTCAAATTGGTCTTCCTGGCACGACGGCTCGTCAGAGGTCCCGCCAAGGCTGGGAACGCACCAGTCCCGAGGCCAGGGGGACACACGCTAGTAACGGAATTTGGCAGTAATGGCGTGTAAAAGAGACAGACAGGGAGAGGGGGGGAAAGGAGAGAAGAATATAGAATACTGGAAGCAACGGAGGAAGACAGGAGGAGAAGAAACTGCAAAAAAGAGACCCAGAAAGAAGATGCTATTTTTTTGCAAAAGAGAGAGAGAGAGCGTGAAGAAATCCTGTCAGCATAATTAAAATTAAATGATTGGAAGTCATCCTCTGTTTCTCCCCGACTCACAACTCTCTTCCAACTCGTGTCTGTAAACAACTCCGTTAATGAGACACAATCTCTCACTCCGTCTCACACACACACACATGCTGGCAAGCGCGACAGACACACACATACCGTCTCCCATGAAAATCCGTACCACAGACAATACACACAGCTCCACACTGACTCGCTCACCCAGTGTACACAGATATAATGAGAGTCTGGTGTTTACACTGTGAAGACTGATGGCTGTTATTAAGTCGGAATGTGTCTTGCTCTCTCAGATACGTTTATTTGGGACTCGGCGGTCCCGAATCGCACATCTTCATCACACAGGCGCGTTCCGCAGAAAGGAAATCATACATGCACTGTCGCGTAAAAAAAAAATGCTAAACATATAACTCATGCAGGTGAGTACCAGCAATGAAAAACAATCCAGAACTCCTGCTGTTTTTCAGCAATTTCCAATATGCAAATGTCTGTTCTTTGATCCACTACATTACTTGTCTGGGACATTACTTGATCTGAATCTATGATTAAGTTGGTGCACGACCAACAAATGAAACACCCAAAGAAGACCCCGAGCGGGTCTCAATATAAAACCTTTTTCACATTAATTTCCTTACAGTAATGACATCTTTTGCTGCTTTTTTCTTTTGAAGAAGAACGAAGATCATACGTAAGTTGCATTTACATATGTTTACATACATTTACTTGTTCACATAATGTAAACTCGGGTCACAAACAGGACACAGAACAAGTACTAGACAGAGGAAAGTCAAGTGTATAACCAATCCAACCTTAATCTTAATACTACTACTACTGGGGACGCTTCAAGAAGTGAAAATTGTTTTGGGAAAACCAAGAAAAACAGAAGAATGTGTACATAATTATCTTAAGAGTAAAGGAACTACTCATCCCATAAACCATTGCGAATGTAACAGCGATAACTATGATTGGTGGAGTTCGCTGTTACCATGGAAATGTTTACTGAACCCGCAAATTTCATGTTCGGATGAACCCTTTTGAAACTCTTCTCCTTATCTCTAAAAAAAGCAGTAGGTCAGAAAGTGAAATCATGGCAGCTCTGTGGTAAACGATCGTAGAGTTCAGTCTTAGCAGTAACTAGCGAACATGAAATTTGCGGGTTCGGTAAACCTTTCCAGGGTAACAGCGAGCTCCACCAATCAGAGACGTCGCTGTTACACTATAGGATTGTGGGTAGTGTAGTACTTTTCCATGACATCGTGAATAAAACATGTTTTTCTTAAAACAAGGTTGATATCATACGGACGTGTGGCTTCTACAGGATCATATACCATCGTTTCACAATCTCATAACTCGTGGTAGGGTACCTACAGCCACTTGAAGGCGGGTACCTACAGCATCACAGCTAGAAGCCCAGGGCCACTGACCAGGCTGCTGTAGTTGTAACATTGTGGGAGTGAGAACAGGCTGCTCTCCACTAGCTACAGCTTATCAGATAGACCTGAAGCGGGCAACATGGCTGCATGCTTTATTGGTTTTCATCAGGCCCACACACATACGATCAAACTGTCCGATAAGGTGACACCGCAATGCACATGTTGTACTGTATGTGTCACACGTATAGGACAGCTCGGGGTTGTAGTGTTTACAATTCTGTTTAGGAAAACACACACGCGGGAGGCTAAACACACACACACTTGCAGACACAAACATACGTATTTAGACGCACATAACATACACAATATTCGTAGACATTAAAAAACATAGAGAATCAGTCAGACGTGCATATGTGCATGTATGAAATCGTACAAGAAAAACACCTCCTTCCCCCTGTGACTCGTAAATGAGTTTGAGTATGTTGTTGTGTTGTGCGAGCACTGTCTATATTGGGCATGCATGCTCATGAATAGGCGTCTGGGTCCAGCATATACAGGGCCCACTGCCACATGCTCACACACACATTTACATATTCAGTGCAGCAATGTGACGAGAAAAGATCAGTTGAAAACATAGGAAGTTGTTGACATTTTTTTACCATTACGCGGTTGATTGCTGTCTCAGTCCCTGCACGGGTGTGTGTGCGTGTGTGTGTTGTGTGTGAGAGATAGTGATACACTTCACTTTACAATATACATTTGAACAGGGCTACAATAAAACTGTATTCTGCTGCAGTTATGATGCAAGCTGATGCTATACTCTGATGTAAAACAGTCTTATCTCTTCCATATGCATAATGTATGGTGTACTGTATTTTACAGCATAGAGGGGTGTAATAGACGGTGTGTTCATCCATCTGTGTATATGATATCTATCTCAGATAGATATATGCACATAATGTTTTAGTGTTTGGCTTCAACATATTTATTGAACTCAGAACACAGTACAGTGTAGAGGCTCTATTTTTGCCTCGTATCCTGGGAAGCTGTTCAGCACCTGTTTACAATATTCAAATCTCTGCTCTTGTATTCAGGTCTTTAAAAATAAGTATGCCATTGTTGAGCTGCGTGTTTGCATGGTGATTTGTTTTTGTTGCATGTGTTCTTGTGCCAAAACTCCTGAAAAGGACTGGAACATTAATAATACATACGTTTCTTAACTTAAGGTTAAATGTGTGTGTAGTGAGGGTGTTCTCTCCTCTGTTTAGGTCCATTTGAATCAATGTGATGAAAAGAATGATCCTGTTATCCATTGCAATATGAAACTTTCCTGAAATAATGATTCATCTTAAAATAATAGTATTAGTGTCGCAAAATAATAAGAATCTGTCTCAAAATAATTACTTGGTGTCTCAATAGAATGACTTAATGTTGCAAAATAATCAATTAATAACTCAAATTATTGAGAAATGTTGTCAATATTATGACTGTTGAGCCTGTTCTCACTTCTTGAAGTGCCCCTCTAGTGCGGTAGTATAAAGTCTGGTTTGAGGTTGGGTTGGTTGGATGGGACTGGACTTTTCTTCTGGAGTTGGCGACCAAGAGGGATTTTTATTTTATTTTTTTGTTAAATGAGTATTATGTTGTGCGAAACCCATACAAATAGCTTTTTTTTTTTGCCTCAACCTAACCAAGCAGTTTTGGCATCTAAACCCAACCGACTAGCTTTTGTCCCTAAACCCAACCAGGTGGCTTTTGTCCCTATACCTGACCAAGTAGTTTGTTCCTAAACCTAACCAAGTAGTTTTTGTTCTTAAACATGACCAAGTAGTTTGTACCTCAACCTGACCAAGTAGTTTTTGTCCGTGTACCTGACCAAGTAGTTTGTCCCTAAACCTAACCAAGTAGTTTTTGTCTTTTTCCCTGACCAAGTAGTTTGTCCCTGAACCTAACCAGGTAGTTTTTGCCCTTAAATCCAACCAAGTATTTTGTGTCCCTAAACCTAACCAACCTATGACCGTTAATAATAATCTGAAGGTCAAACTATATCAAATGTGAATTGTTTGTCAGCAAATTCAATTCTGAAAGAGCAACTGCACATTACCTATTATTGCTAACTTGAGCCTTTCATGTCCAAAACTGGCACTAGAGGCTTAGGCCACTAACCGAGAACGTGTTGTGACTAGTATTATAAACTCACATGCACTAGCTAGTTTTTTCATTCCATTGGTCTCCTGTCTTAGAAGCTATCTCAAAATAATGACTTGGTATCTCAAAAGCAATGACTTAATATGTCAAAATCATGAGACGCTTTCTCAGAATATTGATTTCATATTTCAGAATGGGAACATTTTGACTGCTATCACAAAAACTCGGACACTGGCTTAAGCTCATTAATTTGAGGAAGTAACCCATTATTCTGAAATCCTAAGTCTTAATTTTAAGATATGAGCCATCATTTCCAGCAAGTATTTCACTTTTTTTTTATCACATTGGTGTGAATGGTCTTCCGCCATTCCACCACTTTCCCATTAGATCCCACCCCTACTGAGAGCGTTTCTTGACAAATTACGTCTTTTCCTGACTTGCTGAGGTCGCCTGTAGTTTAGCTGCTGATGACACAGTGAGAAACTTCATGAGGGAGGAAGGGAAAAAGAGGAGGGTGAGCAACCTCAGGAGAATTTACCATCATCAAATTCAGCTTTGAAAAACAAAGCAGGCCTTAATTAACACTAAATGACTAATTGATGAACAATGCAACAGAATGTGTTCAGGGGAAGGTTGTTTGATCATGTAGATTAGGGATTGTGGGCTGTCTAACACACACGCAAAATAAACTTACAAAACAATACTTTAGTGCCAAGTTGTGTGTGTGTATGTGTGTGTGGATATATCCTTCACTAGCAAGTTTGCGTGTGCTTGTTTCTGTGGTTGTATACGTGAGAATGCTTCTGTCAACAAGGGCATGATCAGTAATTAGCATTAGATTTCCTGCCTTTGTTTCCTTGGACCCAAATTTATTATAATGCAGGTGATAATGTGACTTTTGAGAATTTGGGGTAAGGTAAAATAAAATGCTGTTTAGAGGATGAGCACAAAGGTCCAGGCTCAGTTTGGAGTCTGGTTGTGATAACGATGTGTAGATAAAGAGTGTGGAGGAAGTCAAAAGATTTATAGGCTTTAATAAATCATCGGGATGTATCTAAACAACAGGGATAAGGTTTTGACACCTTTTCAGCAAGTGCCGTGTATTCCTTCTGTATTGGTGCTTGGTAGTAGGGCTTTTTCAAATTACCCAAAGACTTGCCAGCCGATATTTGATGCTTCAGTGGGCGGGCTAAAGGTATAAAACCTGTAGAAATCACTTATACCTTGCTGTGATTGTAATTACGAGTCTAATTGGGGACAAGGACATGAGGGGAGACATCATCACCTCCAAAGTTCCAAAAGTCAAGCTTGCACTCAATACTGCCCTGTATTGAGTGCTCATGTTTCAGAAACGGCACTTGTGCACGCAGAGCAAGATTGTTTTTATGTGGGTGGGTTTTGAGACTACTTAAAACAAGAACCAAAGAGGAGCTTGAATTCTCAGACTTAGTTCGTCTGAAGCAAAGTGTCGATCCTTCGAATATTGAATTGGACGTTTACCCTGCCAGAGGCAGAAGGTCAAAGCATTTGGATTGGCCCTCAACCTAATCGCTAAAACAAATATTGGCAATATACATCTTTGCAAACCACGGATATTTTTCTTTCTTTCTTTCTTTCTGGGTTAGTAGATAGATCATGTTTTGACAAAGATTACCTGTATTGTAGAAATGGCAATATGGTACGCCACAAACAGTACTAGAGACTTTCCCGACTTGTTGTCAAAAATATCTGTTTTTTGTTGCCACAAAAACTGGAAATTGTTCCAAGGTCTCTTTAAAAGTATCCTGTGGTGTCTTATGTACAAATGTTGAAACGCAGTCTTGAGGTGAGAGATTATCTAGTATCTCCTGTTCAAGAGTAGTTGTAGCAGATGTGATTCAGGAATAAATTCAGGATTCAAACTTATAAAGCCTCTGGTCACAAGATGACTTCTCCGGTCATAGACTGCTGCTAACTTCTATTCTATTTCAAGGTTATTTGTGGATATAACTCTGCTAGAAATCCAAAGCAGTCTGTTGTTCTTCCTCCAACACTTGAGTATCCCATTTACCATTTGCATAGCCATCAATTTAATTCTCTTGATTCCCCTCCCTGGTCATATGCTTGTGATCTCACAAATGAGAGCAGCTGAGGCGTTACACACTGAGAGATGGAGATGGTAAAGCTTTGAAACACATCTTTAAATCTAAATCTGGTTTGAGCTCGCTCGAGAGAAATTTGCAATTTAGATAGGATGGCGCCAAGGCAGCTGAGGCTCACCATCTGATCACGTTTGACTACTTTAAACACACCTCCCAGGTCACTTATCATATAGTCGGCGAGCCAACACCATAATTACATTTGATATCTGCAAACTAAACTACCTGAGGTGAAGTCCCATTATCGCTGACTCAGCTGTAATGGCTCAGTGCCTTTAATGCCAACAGACACACGGAGCCTGCTCGGAATTCAATTTATTCATGTGAACCCTGATTTCAATAATAGTATGGGGGTAAAAAAAATAAAATATTATCTCATATTATTCTAAAAGTGCAAAGTAAAACAAAAAAGTTAATTTGGAATGTGAATATGGGGATAAAAAAGTGACCTCGTCAGGTTATCATTGACTTGGATATTACTTTTTTTAATGTTTTTTTTTGTTATTAAATTACAATTTGAAAGTGCTGTTACATCCACTCCTTATCATCATTTTTTTTCTATTTGAAGGAAAAACCGACGTAAAAGAAAGGAACACAATGGTGGAGTAAGACAGGAAGGAGGTAAATCACAAAGAACAGATAGTACATGGACAAGAGGGGAGGTGGAAATTGACGTAAAGCCACCTCCCTTCTCTCTGCTAGATCGTCACACAAGAGAGAGAGATGGAGCGGTGCCAAAATACTGCCGGCAGGTAATGAGAGGATGTCGAAATGCCTCTCCTCCTTGTCTTCCTCCTTCCCGTCCTGTATGCCAAGGCTGGGTGGTAAAAGCCTTTTTATCTCGTTGTAAGGCATTATCACATGTCACTCCGTCACTAATATATCCCCTCTCCCAGCCACACAGCCAGTACGAGAGAGAAACGGAATGGGTGAAAGGACTTTCAAAAGAAAAAGGAAAAAAGGGAGAGCCTAGAAAGATATGGCAATTGTGCGTGTTTGTGTGCGCAGCGGAATAGATGCCTGCTTGAGCGTATGCATTTTACACCTTGCGCATGACTGCAACCGAATCCATTTAGAGGGGAGAGAGGCCCTCAATCTGACTGACAACTCTTTCCACACAGTTAAGAATCGCAAGCAAACAGCCCGTGCGGGGAAGCTACAGTTATAACTCTGCGATGCCGAGGGGGCGACGGAGGCGGGCGGAGGATTTCACACACGATCACGCAAACATCTCCGACTCAGACCTCTGCTCCGAATGCTCCATCCGGCACACGCTTAAAAAGATATTATTCCAAACGCTACAGAGCAATATGCGGCTTACATGTGGCCGCAATGTCAAGAGTGCATCCACCTACGTGAACACAGTTTATTCAGGCCTGTCTGTTTGTTTTTTTCATGCCCTTGACCTTGAGCATTGCTCTTTCTTCCTTCTCTGAAGTAGAAGTTTACAGGCAGAGGGTAAGGCTGAGGATAGGGAGGACCGCAGTCATAACGGAGGACACGGTTATTATGTTCATCACAAACAAAGCTACCAAGTTAGATTCATTAATAAACCACTCAAAATCAACAGGGGGGCGCAGAGAAACAGCCACTTTACGTTTTAAAGTGCACATGGCAAAAATACAGACACTGGAAAGTAGGCTATGAAATTACATGCAATCATAGCTCATGTGACATACATAAAGGTCACACGCTTCAGCTGTCAATGAGTGACAGAACGACTTTCTATCTCTGATTTTTTTTTTTCAAATGCATCCAACATAGACAGAGAAGTGTCTTAAGAACGATCTAACTTTAACTGGTAGGTAGGATCAGGCCTAAAGTAAGCCCTTTCATATGGAATGTTTCCTTTAAAGATTTTATGAGTAAAGAGGCTGCGTTCAGTAATATTAAATGTCTCTACAGCAAATATATATAATATAGCTATAAACTTGACAGGACGGAGGAAACTCTCCAGAGTTAAACTTTTATCTTCTGAAATAAATATGTTTAGACTCTGTTGGTGCTCCAGCTACTGCAGGTAATGTCATTAACATTTTCCTCATGAAAGATATAGCTCATATTTCACCCACAACTCATCCACTGTCAATCAGAGTTGCATTTTTTATTACCAGGCCACTTGATCCGCAGATAATCCTGCAGATATTTGCGATCAGCACATTACTTGACCAGAGCAGAAGATTTAGGGAGGGCTTAGCCTTCTCATGCCTACAATATCTGCCACCCTCGTTTGCAGGTAGTACACATTCCAATATAACAAATGTTCCTGAATCTAACAGACAAGGTTTACGCATTGACACAAGATGAAACAGCAAAAACAGGCCTGATGATCTCAGGCTGTACACGCTGCACCGGGAGGACGGACAGGTAAACAAGTTAAATGTAGTACTTCCACGTCACCGCACTCCTGTCAAAACAGAGATGCGAAGAAAATTCCAACAGCGTCAGCTAAAATGTTTGACGCATGAAAGCTTTTAAATTCTATTTCCCTCCCACTTTTCCCCTGCATTGTTTAGTTTACTGGGACATTCCTTCTTTTGGCCCACGCAAACAGCTTTCTCATCAGCGTTTATTTATTTATAACGGAGCTTTAACTACTTTGGGGGGCTTTAGCATCAAATATGTCCTCGCAGACTCTGTTGACATTTTGTCAGAGGGATTTGGAACACAATTCACCAGAATCACAAGTCGCAGTCACCAGAAATGAGGAGAAAGAAATCAGTGTCTCTTGACATCTCCGCTGACAGAGTAAATATTGATTTTTTTGATGTTGTAAGATGTTGTACTTAAGGCTTTTAGTGATAACAAACTCTTAAGGCTGCAGTATATTATGTATCTGTTCTCACAATGGCCCAACGCTACACTCTTAACAGCCGGTAACACAGTGCCGGGATTAATTTCAGAGACAGGTCTATGAAATCACACCTTGTTCAATTCAACCTTCTCTGTAATGAAAAACCCTAATGTGACTCTAACAGTGTTACGTTCAACTCGTGGGTCTAAATGCCACATTTAGTGTTTCACACCGTCTTCTCTGTGCTTCTTTCCGCCGGTGATGCCTCGTTTAAAAGGGGAATCAAATGATAACAAAGCTCAACATAATTTCAGTCTTCAAAATGAACTTGTACAAACCTGAACAATGTGACAGTTCGTGAACGGGGGGGAGGAAAACACTCAGTAAAGTGAGCTAATCCCAATGACGCAAAAGGAGCTCGTCTCTCTACATGCAGACAGCAACAAAGAAAACATAAAAAAATTCTCTCCCATGATGCCCCTCAGCAATAGCTGTGCACTGTCTGATGCAGTTACTGAATCCAATTCATTATAAACTTGAGGAAAATTACATCATTGATCATAAGGTAACCCGTTAGTTATCTTACATGCACTGTGTCTGGGTTGGGTTCACATTAAATTTTAAGTTCCTCCTTCATATAAGCTCAATTAGATACATGACTGCATTCCTTGGAATGCATGAAGATGATTGTGATAATGCACATAACATAAAGAAATATATACCGTCGTTGGAATGAATCATCAGCTGCTTAGACGCACACAAATCTTTGTCGTCCATGTGCAGTCCTAGAAACAATAATAACAACACTGTTGAACTACTGACTGTAGGAAAAATATGGGCGTTGCTTCCAGGTTTGATGAGTGAAGCCTTACATCAGAATTATTTCTAATGGCTGGCAGGGGGCAACCCCAGTGGTTGCAAAAAGAGGACTGCTTGTATGTCAGCTTATGAGAAAACGACTACTTCTCACTTGATTTATTACCTCAGTAAGCAGTTTCTTAATGAGTTTATGGTCTCAATCGCTAGTTTCAAGTCTTCTTTAATGCAGCATGATGTTCATTTTGTAATTTAGAGCAGAATAGATGTTAAAGCAGGGAATCCCTGATAGGGTGTGGCTGCCTTGTCACTGACAAGTAGCTACTGGGTGTCTTGGTTTCTCATCTTATCAGGATAGTTTCTTCAGCTCTGCTCTCTTGTCCAAATTTTGTCACCTCTGGTTTAAAAAAAAATAAAAAATCAAGATGGCAACAAACAGAATATCAAACTTGAAGTGACAGCGTCAGCAGCAGTTTAGGTGGAGACTCTGGTGGACGAGACGCGGTGGAGTAGCGTGGAGTAGAGGCTGGTGGCAGGGGTGGCTTGAGGAGCTAGAGTTCGGAGGTTATACCAACACTGGAGAAGTCAAGGAGATGCAAAGATAAAAAGGAAGGTGAGCAAAAACACAGAGAGAGATTTGAGCAGCTCAGCCATATACCACGTTGTGGAGTGGAAAAACAATCTGGCAGCGAGTGGAGCGCAGTATTTAAGCTGGCACTGATGATTAGGTGAGCTGCAGGCGTGTGAGGCAGGAGCTCCAGCCCTCCTAGAAAAAACACTCCCAGCCTTCGCAACGCACCTCAGGCCAGTCCGAATCATGACCAATGGATGCATCACAGTTGAGTTAAACGCTTTCTTTTTTATTACTTAAGGTAAAGTTCAAAGTTTCCAGCCCTAATTAACTCTTTGTCAAGCGCAGAGGATAAACACACACAGTATATTTATACATAAATATACAGGAATACATAAATATACACATATACACAGAGTACATATTTCAGATTCATTGATACCAATCTACACTTAACAAAAATGTTATGATTAATATTATTTACAGGCATTTGAAAGGAAAACACTTATCAAAGCAACAGTAAATGGCCACTTAGACATACATCACCGTGATTATCAGTTCATCGGCATTTAAAGGCAAAGCAATGGCACGGAATTAACAAATAATTGCATAGTTTTCTTCCTCAAGCAGTAATAAATGTTGAACGTTCATAAGTGCTTTTACATGAATATGAGGCAGGCTGTTGAAAACGGAGCAAATCCTACAGTGTTTGAAATAAACTTGGTAAAAATGGAACAAACTGCCCCCGTTGGAATACCATTATTTTGAAATCAGTGGAAGCTGTGTTCCTCAGGGTGCCGTATAATAGCACCGTATGCCAGGTTGTGATAAGCAGTAGGCAATAGGCACGCCCATTAAAAGTAATTGACAAGAATGATAACAAGTACCGCCAGTCTCTCTGTCACACACACTATATATACACACACACAACTCTTTTGCTTGTGTTCTAGGTTTTTTTTATTTCCCTATATTTTCTATAAACGTCACTTTCAGACTCCCAGTCGAGCAGTTCTCTTCAAGCTCTCAAACGCAAAATGCTCCCGCACTTTCTTTAGCAAAACCTTTTTGTAACTTTCATCATTTTTACTTACAGTACAGAACAATAAATCTCACGCAGCAGGCTGAAATTCACTTAGTGGCTTCAGATTCAGCTCGGTGAAGGTTGCCAGAGTTTAATTAATTTCCATGGTAATAAGGACCGAAGGGAAGCGGTGTAAAAGTCATAAATGTCACACGGTGCATCTATTAAAAACAGAGAGAAGACCAAAAAAATGACTAAATTCTGCCACACATCCATTTATCAGTCCTTTTTTTTAATATTAGTTACTT
>OMLP01044166.1:11490-22876 GCA_900302685.1 Spondyliosoma cantharus
ACTTACTCAGGGGAAGTTGCAGAAAGACACATTCACACCATCATTTAGAATCTTCAGTTCACCTGAGCTGCATGTGTGGGAGGAAACCCAGCTCCAAGACTCAACACTGTCGGGTCTAAATTTGAATCAAAGACCATTGCTAACCTGATATGCAATGAGTGTTGATTAACGAGCATTTTTTGTGGCCACTTGGGGGCAGTCTTACAAGCAGAAAACAACATCTGACATATTACCTCCTCGTACTTTTGATATAAAAATCCCTGTAAAACCGACAAAGACTGCAGGCTGTGGTTAGCTTCTCTGTACTTGTTAATTTGCCTGTGCCCTTAGTCATCTGATCTACTGCTAATATAAAAATAGTGATACGAGCAGGGTCACTATTTAGTGTTCACTATTTTTTGGCTGATGGCGAAGACATAAGCTGCCCTTCTTTGCCCCCGATTGGCAAGCACTTGTTGCCTTGCTAAGTTTGGTTGGTTAGGATTAGTGATGGTTGAGAAGTGGTGAGTGGTTCATGCCGTTCAAGCTAGCTTACATGCATGCTCTTATTAGAGTACCTTGCCAGTTTCCACGTATAGGTTGCTAGTTTGGAGGTTGTTTTTGCTGTTCCACATGTCGATGGGGATTTTCAAAACAGTAGCGGAAGAAAGGAAGGAAGGAAGCAATAGGTGCCCAATGACTGGCTTTATACCAACAGTTGACATCCGGTAACAATATCAGGGTAAGCTAACCAGAGGCCGAGTGGGGCGGGTAATGCCCTCTTCATCCTAAGTAAAACAAATATAATACCCTGAACCAGATAAACCTAATTTAACTTCATGTCCTGCACCATTAATGCCACCGGGCACTTGTGTTACAGGTTGACCAGGATCATGTCTTCGTCAAAACCTTCTGTTCCACCTCCTCACACGCACAGTATACCACACATAAAGCCTCTATCCCATGGGGACTGACCTTCAAAATAAATTGCGATACATGTCTTGCATGGGCTACTTTCCCACCGATGGCTCTGCATCTTCTTCTCACCTCCCCCCTCTTCCCCATTCCAGTCCCTTCAACTGGGTTTGTATTTTGTGAGCGCGGAGCACAGTGTTTCTGTCACCGGGGAGTGTCAGCGTGTCTCTTCACTTGATATGCATTAGATTTTCCACACTTTCTGGCAGTTATTTGATTCCAACTCAATACGCTGCCGAGGGAAATTGAGTCCTAAGGCCAAGAGAGAGGGGGAGAGAAGTTTTTGGCGGCTTTTTAAATTCATTACAGTATTGTGCTGTGGTCTCGACGGAGCTCGCCCGGCAGCACGAGGCCACGGAGGTGTGTGTTATAGCAATAGAGAGAGAGGGGAGAGCCTTTGCAAACCACGCTGCCACTGCAATAGAGGAGCTGTTCTCCTCACCACACTTTAATATAACCTGCTTACTTGTTGAAGCTGTGCAAGGGAGTGGAAATACGATAAAGATATTAATGTCCCAGCCTCATACTGTATGAGGAGCTCACAGTGTTGACAGGTGGAACAGAACTGACAACAACCGCTGAGGAATCATTCTGCAATTTTAAAAGTACAAATCCTGCTCCGTTACCTTTTTATTTTTGCCTCACAAGCAGTGGGGCCAATGAACATCCTCGTCAGTCAGTCAGTCAGTCAGTCAGTCAGTCAGTTGGTCAGTCCATACGACACTTAAGCTCAGAGAAAAAATATTCTAATTGGCCCATTACTATTACATTTGCAGAGCTCATTCACACATCAAAGATGAAAACCCCTTTTGATTTTAATGACCCATGTGGCCTTTTTTTCGTCGCACTAACCTCAGGAATCAACTCTACTGTACATTAGCCATGAGAGAAGTGAACTTTTGAAGAAGTATACCAGCCATTTGCTCTTTCATGAAGTTGGCGGGCTTGAATGGAAATGGTTAAAAGGAAAGGTCAATAACAGTACGGGAGGAGAAGGGGAGATATTGTGTCTTTGTAGTTCCTAGTATAGGCGAGACTCCATGACACAAACTAGCATGTGTAGGCCCCTTCCCGTCTGGAAGTGGAAGAAATGTAAAGTTTGGCAGCTCATTCTCACAGCTGTAGAAATATAATAGAACCATTGATGGACAGAGCTTTCGGTCTGAAAAGTACTGGCCAGAAGGGGGGGACTCCACTGGTTGCAGAAAGAAGCAAGATTGTATACAAGCTTATGAGAAAACACTCAAATACTTCTCACTTTATTTATTTCCTCGGTTTTCCAACACTTTCCGAATGAGTTTATGGTTATGATCACTAGTTTAAGGTCTTCTACAATACACCATGATGTTCATTTCATACATTATGGTTCCATTTAGCATAAAATAGGCAATAAAGCATGGTATGTCGCCACAAAAACGAGATGGTCTGTCTTCCTGTGGAAAAAAAGACGGTTGTGGTCTCCACAGAAATGTCAGGAAATCTCCCTACAGGGTTGAACAGCAATCACCCGTTTTAACATGTAAGAACGACACAAGCATCCCCTCGACCTCAAGCAGTGAAAGTCAGCTAATGAACATATAACGTGAACATGATATGCCAAATTTAGCATATGTCACAAACGGCAACCTTAAGCCTATCTGTGGTTTGCAGAAGCATTAACGTCTAACATTATATCCGGGCCATTGGGCTGCCGCCAGAGCATGCCCCCTCTTAAAAAACAAAATGGTGACAGCCATAATGACAAACTCGAGGCTTCCAAACCGTGGTCCACAAACTGATGGGTGGGAATACAGGACTAGGTTGACATTTTGTCAAATATCCTTATTTGCTTTCTTGTGAAGAGTTAGATGAAGAAGTTGATAACACCCTCACATCTGTGTGCTGAATATAGGAGCAGAAAACTAATGACTGCACTGCGCAGTATACCAACATGGCGTTTAATATTCTCTATGTTAACCAGCCAATATTAGCACAGCAACAGCGCAGCTCTTTTATTACATGCCCAGTTCCCAGTTGTGATGAAAAATGGTTCCAATCTATATCTTGGCTGAGGCATATCTCAAGGAGCAGCAAGAACAGCGACTAAAGTAATGTGACAGGTGATAAAAGAGAGCTTTGCTAATCAACTGCTGCTGGTGCAAGACCACTTTACTCTCTCTAGGAATATCATCTCCACCCCTCGCATTATTTTCCCACTGTGTGGCCAGTGTGTAATTTCTATTTTTCAATGAATATTTATACAACCTCAGGCAGACAACCCTATAGCTACCGGCTTTTATAGTAAAGCAGGCATCCATAACGTGAGTTTCTGCGATGAACAGCAAAAGGGCATTGGCACATGTTCCATAGCATATCAAAATGCATCAAGCTGCCCACGTGTCTCGTTTTTGCATTTCATGAAAAGTAATTTCACTGCCCGGTCACAGATGAGGAATGGCAGCAGTCTGAGTTTCGTATCTAGAACAAACTCAAAGCGATGGCAAGAGCATGAACTTCCCCAAGTGACATGGCAGGTGATCAAACAGAGCAACGCTTAATCAACACACAGACGCAACACTATAGTGGAAGACTTCTGAGAGCAGCACTTTGAAGGGATATCGTCTTTCTCTGCTCTTTTTTCTGTCACTCTGATTTTTCTTCTTCTTTTTTTACTCTGATTTTGTACCAAATTGAGTTTTAAAGCCGTTTTAACATATCCCTGTTGTTTCTGTCTTGCCTCTTCCATTGTTGTGTTGTGTTTTCTAGCCCCCTCCCCCTCCTTCATTTTCATACGCCCTCCATCTTTGTCATTTTCACCCAGTCTCCCCAGTTTTATCTTTCACTGTCTCTCTGCCTCTGAAGACCGGTTCGCTGACAGATGTGTGTAGAGAATAGCTTCTGACAACTCGGGTATTCCTCTCATCTGTCATCCTGACCGCCTGAGTGTCTGTGCCTGAGAGAGAGTGAGGGAAAGAGTGAGTGAGAGAGAGAGAGAGAAAGAGACAGAGAAAGAGACAGAGAGGTAAGTCGCAGGAGAACCAACAAATGAAAGTAAGAGTACCGGGGGAAACAATTAATTTAAAGTAAAGGCTTCTGCATTTTTTGGTTAAGTGGTTCTCCTGTCAATGGAGAGGAATTATCCATTCACTTTGCCGGTCCATGTGCTGCCTCAGTCAACAGGTGGTGAAAAGTGATTGGCTCCAGAAGGGGAACAAGTTTGTTTTTCATCTATTCCTTCTGACTAACTAGAATAACTACTTTCCGTGTGTTTATGCCTCGGCTTCGAGTCAGATTACAGTTTACAGATCTATCCAATCCACACAGCTTTTTGGGGGGCGCACTCTAGATTAGTCTTCACCTATTTACTATCCGATCAGCTGTGAACTATAGTTACAATCTCCCCTTCTGTTCCTGAGTGTAGTGTATAATGGCCAGCAAAGTGTTTTTGAAGAACATTATGATGTCACAATGAAGTTCACAGTTGACCTTTGACACTTCATCATCTCCTCGTCTTCATCCCTCTTCTTCACCCTTGAATTAATGGGATGGCTTGATATTCACATTGTTTTGGTTTCAAGGCAGGCGACTGTAAACCCAGTGTATGTCACCTTTCCAGCACCAAAAAGCAGACAGTTAGTCTGAATAGTGATTAAAGTTGGCGATCAAACGTTCAACGGAGCATTATCCTGCTTCTTAGGACTTGGTAGAGACAAACATGGGGCTAAAATTAGACTAGTACTAGTAGTAATTACGACGCTTGTCAGATGGGTCGGCAGCCTTCCCAATGTGTCAATATGTGACGAGTTGGGAATGAGATTCTTACAAATAGGACCTTTAACCTAACCAGACAATAAGTATAGCACTGTCAGAAAATAGTCAACCTAAAGAAATTTAAAGTTGATAAATAAAGAAATGTGAAGTTTCAATATATCCGTGGTTCGCAGAATCATAAATTGACAATTTTCCAATCTTTGCTCAACAGCAAGGTTAGGCTGGGGTTATAGTAAAAAGATAGACAAGTAAAAGCCTGCAAAGTGGATAGTGAGGGTGTACTCAATGCATTGAATGCATTTCCTGCTGTATTACTGGTACCAAACATCAGTAAGTGGAACACCGTTTTACTTTTTAGTGGAGCATGAGGAAGTCAAAATGGAATCTTCCATCGCACCATCAGTGCTAAAATAAAACCACAGTGAAGCTTTATGTAAATCCATTTAAACAGCACACACTTAGCAGCACACAGTTAGACCTGAAATAGCCATGTTCACGTGTGCTAAGCACTATATAATGTCAGGTGCGATTGAGGTGATAATTGCATTGCTGTCTATTCAGCATACAGCGGTGTGGCCTATGTCCATAATAATCAGTCCTCTCTCAGCTGTGATGAGTAAAATGATAGTCAAGTGTTAAGTGCTCCTCTGCTGGTTGGCAGAATCCTAGAATGACTTACGGGGCCTTTGAAACTTTCAGACCTCATTTTGAAACCTCTGTGCCAGCCATGCTTCATGTTGTGAGAAGGTAACAGTGCGGTGCAGTGAAGGTCCACCGGTTCAGTCAGGCTCTCATTACTCTGTACAGGGCCAGAGGAACCGAGTGGATGAACTGCATCTCCTCCGCGCTGAATAAAAGGGTCAACTATTCTTCCAAAGACCTGTAATCAAAGCCCATTTTGTACTCCCACTAAATTACAGTGTGTTTTCCCTGCCAAGGTTTTGTGCTATTTTGTATGCAAGGAGAAGAACCTAGTTGTGTGTATGTGTGATCAGGCGTACATGTCTTTCTATAAGAACGTGTGAGGACTCAGGCACACTCGAGTAAGCATGTAGATTTGTTTGTTTCCTTGATGTCGAGAATCCAATCTTCAAGGCTCGGCTCTCACCCACATTTCATCAGCTTTGAATCCTCGCATGAATATAAATGTGGCGTCAATTCACCGCAGGCATGTTCACATTACCAAAGAATGTCAAACGCCATCGCCTGGATCTCAAATTATAATGTTTCCGATTGTTTTCAAATCCTCCCTCTTGCTCGTTTTAATCACAGGGTACATGAGTCAAAATTCAAATGGATAAAATGGCCTCTTCTGTCCCAAATCGAAGTCTTCACATCCGCGGTCGACGCAGAATGGCTGGCACAGAATTAATCACGAAGACCTCGCTTCCACATGACAAAGAATCTGCTTCACGACATGTTCCCGCCATTTCAACATAACCCAACGCAAAGCTACCAATTCAGACTTTACATTCCACATCGGTTCTCCGCACCATCACAGCAAATGTTGACTCTGCATTGCTCTGCTTGAGAGGCCACTTTAATTAGGAACAGGTCAAACGAACAGGCAAAGATTAGGTCCCTTTAGCAGCGACTTAAAATTGATCGCCGTGGGGTTTTCTCTCAGGAAATTGGTTCATAGCGATGGCAGCTGCATCGGGTAAAAGGTGTGTATCAAACTAACTTCGCTCCTCCGCTTGTGTGGCGACCCTTTTCCTCACACGTCTCCACCTCATTGTAACTAATTTGTCCATTTGTCTCCACTTGAACCAACCTGTTTTCTTTTGGTCCAGGCATTGCAAAATGTTGCTTTGATTAATGGCCAAAGCAAATGTATGATCTGATCGATGGAGCGCTACCTTTGGAGTCGGACACTGGATCGTGCGCCCATCCGCCTCTGATCCGGGGCTTTTTGTCTGCCATCTCAAAAAAAAACGTCTGCGAGTGGAAGATCAAAATGCAACTCTTCATGGTATTTCATTAGACATTTCTGCCACCTAAATGCTCAGTTCTTTCAAGCCCCACATCTTGCAGTCATTTTTTCTTGTTTTTGTATACTTTCTATTCAAAATAAACTTTTAAACCCACACTGAAACAACCCCAATGACACCGTCAGGGGTAATCTTTTCACATATCCCTCCAAAAATTCTTGAAAGCTTTTACGAAACATTGTACAACTCTTTCCACAGGCTGAAAAGTAGCCTATACCAAACAACAGCCGCGCTCATTTAATAGTGGTTCTTTAATGAGGGTTCGTACTGCATAGCAAGAGCAGTCCCTATTTCAGGCAAGGTGACACACTTCTGCCATAAGATGCTGCAGGGATTTTTTTTTTTATGTGAGAAAGAGCACTTTTCAATTTTTCTTTCAATAGCGATCTAAGTATTAAAGGCGCTATTTGTAAGAAAAGTAGATTTTTGAGTCTCATTCCCCCTTAATGCTTTTCAAGGACTTCCAAAAAGGCACAATATAAAGAGTTTATCTCCTTCTGTATCCAGACTGCCTCTTTGTTTGCAGACTTTAAATGTTTGCTATTCGTCCATTATAACTGAATAATGTTGATACTTTTAATTAAAGTGCAAAAAAAAAGAAGACATCAAAGTCCCTCAGAGGGGAGAGACCGAAGCCTGATTACTTTATTTAGCATCTTTATTCATTAATAGGCAATATTGAATTCATGTTCATTAGCACGGGCTAATGAGAGCGCCCTGCTGTGCTGGGGAATCATTGTTCATGTGTGTGAGTGCAAGCAGGTGTTTGTGCCCAATACGTGTGTGTGTGTGAGCAATCATCTGAATTTACATGTGTGCTTACGCATACGCACAGGTGGAGATACACATATTTAGGCACGCGCTTTTATGTGAATGTTGTTTATTCTCCCCTCCAGTAGTCTGCGCTGAATGGCCAGTGTCCTTGGAGATACCATGCACATCTTAAAACACATTATTCAACGCAGTCATTACTGATGATGAACAATGGGAATTCACACAGGGGTATAATACATCCGTGTGACGGTGGGCTCACATTTCTCAAAGGCAAATGAATTTGAGAAATGCGCTGGAAATGATCCGCAAGTCATTTTCATGCAAAAAACAGTCACATCAAACAACAATTAGCCCCAACAGCTGCAAGCAGATCAGCAGACAAATTGAACCCTCATTACTGGCAAGTCATTACTTATTAATAATGGGTTTTTTTGTCATGCGAGGTGATATGTTGATGAATAAAGCTGGGCTGTGTGATTATCGGGTGATTGGTGAAGTTTTTTCTTCATCTGCGCCGCGGTGTTGTCAGCTTTTGGCGAGTTCAGAGCATTTAAATTGACGGTTCCTCGCTATATGAATGACACCAGCCCTGACAGAGGGGTGTATCGCCGCTCTGGAAATATGAGTCAGTGGTGTAAGTTACGAGAGATGCAAGGGATTGCTTTAAGTTAACCTCGTCTCATCTTAGCTGACTTTAAATTACTTTGTGACAAATGGTCAACAGTAAATTTTCATGCTTGCAGTAGAAAACCACAGGACTTTGTTTTCCTTCCTTCAAGATCTTACTTAACTTGTCCGGAGCAACAAAAACAGTTTGCAGCCATTTTTGTGGTGACAAAAATAGAGGTTTTTAACAAGACATGGGGACATCTCCAGCTGTGGTTCATGGAGACCAAAACAGGCATTTTAAGCCCCAAACATGATCTTATCCTAACCCTAACCAAAAGGTTTTTGTGCCTGCACCTAACCAGACCATAACCATAGCACTGTCAAAACATAAAATAGAATTTTGAACCAAAGAGATGTTAAGTTGCACCGCTTATATTATCTTACCTGACTTTAGAAGTCAGCTCTTCTACAAACTTTCCCCCCCCTACCTGTTTTTTGCTGCTTCCACTCATCACCCCTCTTCTCCCTGACTCAGGAGTTTTAGTGCTTGGCCCAGATGGAGTTACTCATACCAGCGGACCATATTTTCTTTGAATAGGCTCCAGTCGGCCACTTTACGGGGCTGAGTGGTCCGGGAGGTATACCTTACAAATTAGCCCATCGTCCTCCTGCCATTTGTTACCGCTGACAGAACCCAATGTCAGTGAATTACAGCTAATATACCTGAGCTGTGCTCTCATTTCGATAGCAGCTGCTAAAGAGGTTTTTGCAGTCTAATAAGCTCAGTGAGGATTAAAGTGTCTCTGCTCAAATGATGCTGAACACCTGTGGATGTAGTTTGTGTACCCAGCAAGCAAACAAAACTTGTTAAAAAACAAAAAAACAAAAAAAATCTTGGAATTAAAGGTTGCTGATCAGGACCAAAGAAAAGACAAGACAATGTTGCCTTTTAGTATTTCATCAAATCTTGTGGGTACAAAAATGACAGCGTTTGATGATCACAGTTTGCTTCATATAAAGTGATATTTTTTGCAATATTACTTTGAAATCCACCAGGATTTTACTGGTATTCAGTTACTGGTGTTCCTCTGTGATTTAACTTAGATTGTTTTCTGGATTCTGGGTTTTTCTAGGAATTTTCCCAGATTTTAAGAATAGTTTGCCCAGATTTTGCCAATAATACTCCAGGAAATTTCCAAGACTTTCTTCTGGAAGCTTTTTAAAAAATGATTTTTTTTTTTACTTACTTCAGGGCATATTACAGGAATTTTTTGAAAATATAACAGGGATTTCTCTGGGATTTTTCTACTTCTGTGACTTTTATGAGATCTTACCAGGATTTTTATTACGTGGGTTTTCTGGGATTTTGGGGGGGATGCTTCACAAAATCAGTTTGTATACCAGCAGGGGGCCTCAGGTTGTAGCTGTGACATGTATCCTTTGTGGTCGATTCAGTCAGTGCTCTCTCATTCATGTTTCTACATTGCATACTACAGTTTATAAGAAACATCACAAGTTAAATTCAGAAGTAAGGACTATTGGAGTTAATCTTTACATAACAACCAGTAAGCCTCCCTCTGCAAAAAATAAAATAGTCTGCTTTATTATAATAAAGTAGCGATTTGCTTCGTTCCAAGATGTTTTAGAAATGAAACTGGGTGATTACATTAGTCAAATATGCAACATTGCATTGCTGTTCGGTTATTGTGTTCCAGGAGGAAGTGAATCTGTCTCGAAATTGCAAAACCTACTTCTCACAGCAAACTAAATGGGAAAATACCCACTGATTACATGAGTGGATACAGAATCAGTCCAGCAGAGCTGCTAAATCTCTTGTAAAATCTGCAATAAACATGATGTGTGACCGGTCAGTTTGTTTGTGAACCCGGAGGGACGTGAATTTCTATTGTGTTTATCCCTGAGGGAGGCAATCTATGATTCCCATGTGAGAGAGGGGGAGAGATGCTGACAGTCTGCCAGAGGTGGTGGGTGGGCGAGAGAGGATAGAGGCCGAGGGAATGAGAACGAGAAACCGCAAGAGTCAAGGGGAAAAACAAGAAATGTGTAAAGAATAAGAGAAAACACATTCACACTGAACAATCCTGCATCTTCCTACCTCGCTCCCCAACTCTCCTTTTCTTACCAATATAGATTCAATACATCAATTACAGCTTTTACCTGCGTTCACCTCGTCAATGTTGAATATCCCCGGAGAGGAGGGAAGAAGCACCGAGTGAAGTGGAACACAAGTGAATATGTGACAGGCAGAGTTACACGACGGTACGAGAGTCGTTCCCAGAGGAGCTCTATTTCACCGCTGATGCCTTGTCACTTCAAACTCTTCATCTGTTACCTGCTGACCACTGAACTCTTCCTGCGTCTCTGAAAACTGCATGATTTTGCTGCTTTTCACTGTGGTATTGTTCGAGCCAATTACATTTGCTTGTCCACCTTATTTAATTTCAGGTACTACTACTCTATTTATAAGTAGTGCATTTTTACTCTTAATATTATCATTTGTGGCATCTTTACTGTGTTTTTATTTACAGTATTATTCGTTTTTTCCAGTTACAGTAATGCAGAGGGCCTATCAGAACTGTTTTTCACTCACAGTATGATAACTGAATTTAAGTTAGATGTTAGTTTCATTTACTTTAAGGGTGCAGTGTATAGGGTTTATGTGTAATCTATTGGCTATAGATATATAGATATGGAATAAAATACTTATGTACTTAAATAATGTTTTCATGAGTGTATCATGATTTTTTTTAGTTACCTTAGAATGAGGCTTTAAAGACGGATGTGGTCCGTTGCATCATCGTGTTTCTACTGTAGCCCAGAATGGACAACCCAAACACTGGATCTAAAGGCCCTTTTGCATTTTTTTCCTTCTTAGCGACCACCACAAAGGAGGGTAAAACCAGGCGTATTTCATCATCAACTCTGTTAGAACTACTAAAACCTACACACTGGTCCTTTAAACTAAAGAAAACAACAGTCCATAAACACATTCACAATCTTACTGAGCATTACTCAGCAATACGTTACTGTGAAAAAGTCAGTCGCAGTACAGCACTCTAAACCATCATTTATTTTTTCTAACCCCGAAACAATCAGAATTTATTCATGAACATTTGTCCTTGTGTACATATTTCCAGAGTCGCGCTGCTAACAGCATGACCTCAAGCTACAACACAGAACAGGCGAAATTTTAAAAAACTCAGGTTGTGCTCTTGATATCGTTGTCGTGTTGCATTTCAGCAATCTTGGCGATAAATGTCTACAAGCTCTCTGAGAGATGCCACGAG
>OMLP01044166.1:45346-73865 GCA_900302685.1 Spondyliosoma cantharus
CGCACACACACATACACACACACACACACACACACACACACACACTTTTGTAACCTGCTCAGACAGTCGTGTTATTGCTCTCCTAATCATGCGTGAGATTAGGTGGCACCACACAAGCAAAAAAAAAAAAAAACCCTGCTGTTGACACGTCCCACTCCCCTTTTCAAGGCGCGCGCACACACACACACACACATACACACTGTATATACTCACAAGATGGAAAAAAAGAAAACCCGCACAGCTACACACATGCATGCATGTATAGACATGAAACCTTTGGGATATTAATTTGATAGGAGATAAAGCTTTTTGAATGGCTGGTTGAAAGCCTTTTGTACCAGGCTCTCTCTGGTGCTACTGCCTTTTGTTTTATGATAAATCATGCCCTAACCCTGTATGTGTGTGTGAGTGTGATAACAGGATTAAAAAAACTGAATGTATCATGAAAACGACTCATCATTAAGGTTTGACACTCCAGAGGACTGCGTGCAGAGCTGAGATGGTATGGATCGAACATATGGCTGGACATAAAACACAAAAATAACAGGCAGTAGAAGTCTCAGCAAAATTGGTGGTGACTGTTAAACAGCCCTCTGGTAATGCGCACCCTTGTGTTTTTAAGTAATCCACATCTCAAAACACTCCTCATCGCTGCTATTTTTTGCAACACTCCTTATGAAGATATTTATATGCAAGTGTTCTGCTTTATTGATTCACAGCAAATGTTCTGCACCAGTGGTGGGAGTAGTATGACACTTATACAGTACAGCGCAGCATTAAGACATGCGGAGGATTCAACAACACCAGCAGCCTGAGGTTGTATCTCGTATTATTTAACCATGAACACCCTTTTTCTCTAACCCAGTTTTACTTATAGTTTTATTTCTATTAGTGAGAGTCAGGAATAACCTATTGAGAGTCTGGCAGTAAACACTTTGCAGATACATTCGATTGTAATAATGTTTTTGTCTGTTGAAGAAAGATGCAGTCTGGATGATGAGCATTAACATTTAGCCGATGCAAAACAGGTGCCGGTTGTTTTTCTTTTGTTTTCCATGAGCTTAGCATACTGTCGTAGTGACAACATGCATACTGTATGTGAATTACTTCTATTTAATAGTAGAAGTATGTGGACCCATTAAAGTTACCTCAATGTAAAATATAATGCTGTAAATAAACAATTAAAGTAACAGAAACTTCCCGCTGATAAGTTATTGTTATGAAGTTAAAAGTACTATATTTTCCTCAAGTGTGAATTAGCTTAACATGGAAATACTAGAGTAAAGCACAAATTCTTTCAAAATTGCACTTAAATGTAGAATTTAATTTAGAATCCGATGTGACTCCCGGTGTTTATTCCTCCAGCAGTTCTGGCTCTACACCAGCTCTTATCTCCAGAGCTGGCCTGAGCAAAGAAATGTTGACTGCCAATTGGAGCTGAAGGACACATGTTCTATAAATTACACTACAGAGAGGAGAGGGGAGAAAGAAGAGAGAGAACAAGAGTCTCTGGTGAGTGCTGAGTTTAGTTAGAGCTGGCCTGAATTCACACACAGTGTCTGTGCATGTCGTCACTTGGGATCTTACGACTAATGTCATGTTTCAGTAAAGTACTCTGGCTGTTTTGGGGCGAATTTACACTTGTGTGAGTAAGCGTGACAAAACTTTTCAATATTGAGTACAATATCTGAGTAAATGCACATTGCGACTTTCAACCACTGCTGTCATGTGTGAAGTGTGGGTATTGTGGAGCTTCTGTGTAAGTTCTAATATTTCTGTATTACACATTAGCACAAATTAGCAAAGTATGAGGTGAACATATATCATTAACTATGCTAATACAAAACTGTAGCACATTTACAGTCTTTAATTTAAGATCGCAAGCTATGAGGGAAGTAAACACATTTAAAATTTGGATTTCATAGCCTATTTCCTCTTAAATTTGGAATAAAATATGTTTGTGAGGAGCTAAGAAGCTCAAAGAAACCAATGGCTCTCACAAGCTATCTTTGATTTGATCCATCACTGGAAACTTGTCTCCCGTATCCAAGACGCCGCTGTGCTCAAAACTACAAGCTGCTTCGACTAAGTGAATCCGACGGCTCAGTCAGACACCTCGCCTCCAGCTGCTATTGTGCTGTACACGCTGAGCGGCTCTGCCAGCAGACACCGCTTCAACCTAGGTTTACTATTTACACTGCTGCTGACCTGCCTGACCTGCACAGATCTCACCTTCAGAAGTTGAGGTCTTGTCAGAAAACCACAGCAGTGCGTCCTGACTGTTGAATGACTTTTTCCATCATTTTTGGTGATTAGTGGTGGAATCGCTATTTGCTGGCAGAGACTTCATTTTCCCACGGTGAAAGAGGTTGCTGCAGCCGGCACAGTTTTCACCGCTCACAGTCTTAGCTTTAGCCTAAAAAGTTTTCTATATATATATAAAAAATGAATGCTATCAACTACATGTTTTATACCTCACAACCAGTGAGTGAGTACTGTAGACGACTCGAGCATACCATTTCCCAAAGCACACTGTGTTTCCTCTACTTTCCAAGCTCCCACTGGTTTCTACTTAGATTTTGGAAGACGATTTGAGTCTTGAAATGTGCTTAATTCATTGAGGTGACTTTTTCTTTAACATTCTGTTGAATGCAGTTAAAACAGGGACAACATTTTAAAAATCCCCCGTTAGTGTGTTTGTATGAAGCTTAAACAAATAAGATTTCTTGGATATTTTAATTGTGAAATTCATGAAAAAATTAAAAATGTTGTCAAAAATGTTTTACAAGTATAACATATGCAGAGGGAGAGTGAGATACTTCTCCCTATCAAAGTCATACCAGACCCCCATTGTGATCAACTGTAAATATATCTTTAAAGCAAACCCTATCCCCAGAATACATATTAGCAATGTATGCTTCTGCAAACCATGGATATGTTCATAATTGAAATGTCTTTATGTTGCAACTTCAATTTTCTATTAGCTCAATTAAAATGTTTCATGTTGTGGTTAGGTTTAGGCACAAACACTGCTTGGTTAGGGTTAGGAAAAGATCACGTTTAGGCTTAAAGTGCCTGGTTGTGTTGCTGCAAATGCACCAGATGATGCTGTGATGTCTTCGTTGAAAAAAAAATTTTTTTGTTTTGTTTTTGACTGGAGATTTTGTGATATCTCGTCAAAAATATCCAGTGATTGTGCACCTACGAATGCAGTCTTGAACAGAAGTCACTGGTTGCAGCCTCCACGCCTGTGTATAACTCCAACATCATACCCTACGCTTCAACTACTGATATGAATGTCAGCTGGACAAACGTCAATATGTTACGTATTATACGTAGAAATGTTAAAATATACATGGTTTGCAGAAATGTAAACTACCAATATTCTATACTGGCGACTGGGCTGATTTACTGAAATCTAATCTTCTGTCAAGAAACTCTTTTTGAATAAAATCAATCACTGTAGGTTAGAAAAACCATGGCACATGGCCAAAAGTACTTTTATCCATGGCCAAAAGTATATCCTCCATGATGCAAATAAGTTGATTTTGGATTTGAAAGAGCCATGGACGACAAGGTTATTGACACTGCAAGCGCAGCTGTGGTAAAAAATTTAATAAATAAGTACATTAAAAATGAAAAATTATATATTTTAACTTACAATCTGTGTCATGAAGGAACTGATGGATTTTCAGCCTCAATCACCTTCCTTTTTAGCAGAGGCCATTAAAGATTTTGCACAAGGTTTTTGGCAAACTGTGCATTTTCATTATTTGCCTCATATGTTGTCGGGTTTGGCATAGCCTCGGAGAGCTGCTGCCTGTGGGAATTAAAAGAGCAGGCTGGTTGAATGCATGGCCGCGGGCTGCATGGCTAGATACTGAAGAGCCATAGTAATGGACACCAGGGAGTGGAGGTTATATGAGGCAGTCATGGATTTCGAATCAAAAAGGAGCAGCATTTAGCTAAAATGTCAAGGTCCAGTGTGTAGGATGTAGGGGTACTTGGAGGGCAAAAGTGGAAAATATATTTTTTTTATTCATAATTATTTGTTTTCATTAGTGGATTATCATGTGAAACGAGGAATTGTGTTTGAATCATTTGAATATTAGTCTTTTATAGCTACAGTGGCAATGGGTCCTTTTCCACAGAATAAGCCATGTTTGTACAGTAGCCCAGAATGGACAAAACAAACACTGACTTCAGAGAAGGCCTTTAGCATTTTTCCCAGTTTTAGTAGCCACAGAAGCTGCGGGTTAGACGAGGGGTGTTTAGTTGGTTGCAATCTGCAATGACACCACTAAATGACACTAAATCCTAAATCCTTTAACAGCAGGACTAGCCACATTATAATTGTGGCAAGAGAAAACAAAGCCATAATTGCTGATGGTGGTAGAAGATCTGGATTGCTCACAGTCACACCGCAGAGCCTCCATCCTGTCGAACTGGCCATTTGGAGCACCAGAACTTCCCCTGGTGGTATAGTCTGTGCTGACCTTAGAAATTATGTTCACACAAACAAACGATTTCAAGCTCAACAGAGAAGAGAAGGCATGTGAAAATTGAAGTGTCTAATAGTGCCTCCTGCTAATGCTAATACTTACGCATACTGGTGAGTACTAGTACTACATTTCAGGTATTGGTCTTTTTTTATATATATATATAATTGTTTGACAGGACAACTCAAACAAAGTTCTGGTCATTAGTTTGGCAATTGTTCAGTCACTGTGCAAGGTAACAGTGCAAGCTTTAATGTTATTGCTACTTTCTAACAGCTAGGCTAAGATAACTTGTAATGGAATGTTACCATGTTATAAGTACTGATGTGTTGCTGTGTATAGAAATAATGGTCAAATTATGGACAACATGTCTGCCATTTTTTTTTTAACAGGGGCAGCTGTGGCTCAGGGTTAGAGCCAGCGTCTTGTTATCGGAAGGTCACTGGTTCGATTCCCCGATCTGCATGTCAAAGTGTCCTTGGGCAAGATACTGAACCCCAAACTGCTCCTGATGCGCTGGTCAGCACCTTGCATGACAGCCACCGCCATCAGTGTATGAATGTATGAATTACTGTAAGCCGCTTTTGTCAAAAACGTCTGATGAATGACCTAAAATGTAAATGCAGAGAGAACATTTCGGTCAATTCAAGTCAAACACCTGCAGTTTGTCTTTAGAAAATAATCCAGTGCCTCCCATTAAGCACATTTCCAGGTTTTGGTTTCATCTAAATGCCACAGAAAAAGAGATTTAGAGTGTCAAAAATAGGTATTGTATTAAAGCCAAAGTCCTAAGAATGTGGGAGTACGGGGAAGAGACAGAGAGGAAGAGAGAGAATTAATGAAAGGAACACAGATAGTGTTATTGAGGCTCTCTTTTATTCATCCTCGTGTAATATTATTTCTACAGTCTTGACGTCTTGTCAGGGTCTTCGGCTCGTTGATAACTGTGTCCACTTTTCCCACGGGGCCTATTCTGAAGGGCTTTTATTCGGCAATAGTACCACACTCTTATCTAGGGAGTACAGACACTCACATGCACTACGCACGGGCGCTGACACAAACACACACATTTGATCCTATTGCATTATGCTTCCACACACATTAACCGTAATGGAAACAATCAAGTTCCCACGCATGTGGGTACGCATACAGAATAGGCTTATACATGACACACATACAAACTCAACCATAGGATCAAAGTAAACGGCTCTGATTATTTAGATTCTCCATTGCAACATCGAAGCATAAGAAAATGTAACTTGGAGAAAACTGTCCTGACACAGAGCTGTCACTCACATTCTATTGTTGTTGTGTCTTTGCACAGTCTAATGAAAGACAAATACAGGGGGTGACCCTGTGTGGGTTTTCATTACCATAAATGATAAAAGATATAAATGCAAATTACAGGCTTTGTTCTCCATGAATATCTTAAAGAGAAAAATGCACCCCACAAACTGAGAGGAATAATATCTTTAAAAGTATGTGAAAAGACAACAGCACCACTGGAGAGCTGTGCTTAAGTTAAACTTCAGAAGAAGAAAATGATCTCTCTGAGGAAGTGACCAACTATGGCATGTTTGATTTACAGGAATTGTTTATTTAATAGTCATATTATAATAGTTATGAGGAGAATACTGACACCACTTCTAATCAAAGTGGTATCGACCTTCTCACTGAGAGAATGTGCAATGAGCATTTTAGGCCCTGAAGCATTAATTAAAGTATGATTTATTTGTAATATTTTTTTTCTGTTTTTTGTAATAAATGTACATCCAAGTTTACTTTATTTACTAAGCCCAAAAGCACATTTGCTGGAGAGATTTATTCTTATCCTAATGCTCCTAACCTTGCTCACACTAGCTGGCAAAGGTCAACATTGCTAATGCTAGTTGGCTAACATTGGGGCCGTACTGCATGTACCCAATTGAACCCAACTCAGAAGTCCGCCATTCTTACATTTTTTGTTTTGTTTGTTGGTTGTTTTACCACAAACTGCCGTCTACCAAGACTGTTGATGCTGACAAAATACAGTTACCATGTGATACCGACGGCTTTGTACGATTGGCTCGCAAACCATGTTAGGAGCTGGAACTAACCCGATAAACATTGTAAAATTATTAATCCACATTCATAATAATGTTTCTAAGGAAAAGAGATACTTTGTGCACCTTTTTTCAAGCTTGTAGATGTATTATTTAAAGTACCATGACAATGTTGTCACCATGACCTTTAAGCGTGTAGAAATAACATCTGGCGGCAATTCAAGTCGCTGTAATGTAGGACGGGGTGAGGTGTGCTCAATCTGCAACCGCGTAGCTCGATGCTTCTACTTAAACCTACACACTGGGCCTTTAATTCACTCATATTAGTAAGCATAACAAGCAACTAATGGTAAAGAATTCAAGGATCAAAAGCACTTGCATTCAGCTCGTGAAGAGTTTAAATGAACGCTTTAGTAGGAGCCTGATAAGCGTTTTCACTACATGACCATATATCAACTAATGAAAGTGGGCTTGTCGAGGGCTTTTAAACGTGGAGTAGAAGCTAGTGGAATGTGAGGTTTTTTTTAAGGTAACATTGTTATTACACACTTGACCTCAAGGCTGAAACAGGGAAAAAGGTGTGTGTGTGTGTGTGTGTGTGCGTGTGCGTGTGCGTGTGTGTGTGTGTGTGCGTGTGTGTGACTAAATGACACCAAATTTGCTTGTAGAATTAATAGTAAGAAATAGCAGAGTTTTTGAGCATCAGAGAGAACATTATTGTGGGCACATGGGTTTGAACTCTGGGAACTTGTGTGTGCTTACACTTTCTGCCTGTATGTACATGTGTAGTTCAGAGTACCGTATAGTGTGTGTGTGTGTGTGTGTAATTTGTTGCTTTCATGCTGATTTTTGCTCCTCTCCAGTGGTCTCCTCACAGCGGTGGACCAGCCTCACTAGCGCAGAGCTGTCAATCAAAAAAACACACACATATACACACACACGGACGCACACACACTGCCAAAACTACTGGAGTACAGGGATTTCAGCGAGCTCCTCTCTGCTGTTATTGTCATGTTAAAGGGATGTCTATCTAACAACAGTGATGGACATCCGTTCTGTAGCACTTTGACAAACTAGAGATGCACGCGATGTACATATGGCACACAGCTGTTCAGGGCGGAGCAGGTGTAGGTGAGGATGTGTGGAGATGTAAATACTGACAAAGAAGCAACCAAGCAACAGTCCCTTCGGTGTTGAAGTCTGTAGTTCATTGATGGCCAAAGTTCAAATTCACTGCTGATGAAAACAAACCACTGACAGTAATGATATATTGCTTGTTAATAATTGAGAGACTTCAAAGAGACATAGAGCAACATAATCTCAATATGAAACGAAGGCTTTCTTTATTTCTTTCTTTTAACATCTTCTAAATGAGATTCTTTCCCAGGCCCACACGGTTGAAATACACCCACAGCAACTGCTATAACCCCACCTAAACACACAGTCATCCATCTTCGAAATGAAATCTAATGCAGGTAATACATCCAAACTTTCCGTTTAAAGCCACCCACATGCATTAGCATACAGTACCTAGTGCATTTAACGATGGACCGAGGGTTAACTTACATGCTTTCATCGCTATTTCTGGCAGTCATGTTCCCAGTTGCGTTGCAATGAACCTATGCATGTTTGATCTTTTCTTTTTTTAAAATGACACACTCTCTAAGCCAATTGCCAGAATAGATTTTGGCAACGTGCGTTTACGCAAATGGATGTGTTGAAATCACCCGGTTACAGGAGCTGGAAAAGAGTTCATGTTTTAGCATAAAATACCTGATAATACCATAAAATATACACAAATATGGGTCATGCTTACAAATGTTGAAACACAGTCTTGAACTGTGGTCACTGGCTTGATGGCCTTCTCGCCTGACTCCACCATCATCCCCTCCACCTCCCGACATGAATGTCAGGTCATAAACATGTAATGTGAATTTGAAATGTCAAAATGGTACGCAGCCTACAACAGATACAAATGTGAATGTCCAAGTGGTTTGCAGAACCATTAGGTGCCAACAAATTATCTTGACAACTGGGCTGCACTTTCACACCGCGGACGTCGCATCGATGTACGGACCCCCCCTTACTTACGTCTCGAGGGGCACAATGATCATACAGTCAAGCCTTACACAAGGTTCCCATTCCATCTTCAGACTTTTTTTCTTTTTTTTTTTAAATCTAACTGCCTGTACAGACTGCTTTATCAATGGTCTGAGACAATATAATTTTTACTTTTAATAGTATACAGCTGTAGGATAAGGAGCATAAATTGACCTGATAAAATTCTTCCAAGCCTCGAGAATTCAGCTGATCAAGCAGTGTCTCCTATAATTGTCTCAGCCATAAGAAAGATATGTGGGATATTCTTAGATTACAGCAATCTAATAGCTTTTTTTTTCCCATTTAAAACTCAACTGAACAAAGCCCTGAAATAAGAGAAAAAGAGCTGAGGTAGGTAGCAGAGCAGCAAAACCTTTTCACTGTTGAAGTCACAGGCTCAAATAGTTGTCTGTCTTGTCTTTTATTCCTTTACATTGTCTTTTTATTCACAAGTCATCTAATATTTGGCCTAACAATTGATTTATATGTTGCCAATATAGAAAAAATATCAGCATCAGACTAACATAAAGGTTTATTTCGAAGAGTTACAGTTATGTAATCGTGCTCTATTAAGTTTCTGGCTACTGTAAACATCAAAGTTGCAGTATGCCTTTTCACTCCAGGAGAATTGCTTTTTATTTATTTGCCAGTGGTCGTTTGCATATTTAACCTTCTTTCCCCACTCCTCGGTTTATCACGTCAAATCAAATCAGGCCGTGAACGGCAAACAAGTCAGCATTCCATTTACTTAATGAGTGATGCTGATGGCCCACTTCCATGTTAATAAAACTCATATGCTAATTATTGTTTTGAGCCAGTTAATTAAAAATAAGTGCGCTAACAAGTGTTTATTTACGGTGTTCATCTGAGTCTAAACAGAAGGCCCAGAGCATGCTCACGGGTCAAAAATAGTCCATCCTTATTAGACGAAGATCCATCAAACTTTAATGTGGTCGCACTGGTCAGTCACAACACATAACATGCAGGGTGAGGCTGCATTTAGTTCTGTGTTTAAAGCTGCAGTTAAGTTTCCATTTGCTCAACTTATTCATTAGTAGATAAACAAAATAATGCACTAATTCATGTCATTTGTTTTTTGTTTTTGTTTTCATTATAGTTAAATGTGACTTGTATATATATGCATTGAGGTTTGTCTTCTGGGCTGTTCTAATGAGATTTAATAGCATTTCTTATATCGAAATATAGAATGGATGAATATTTTGAGCACTGTCATCAGTGAATTCTTTTCACTGCCCTGCATACTGTAGATATGCCCTCAAGATATGAACATTTAACTTTTTTAACATAATTGCCATTTATTAATCCTGTATTTCCCCTTTAAGATATATGTTTCAAATCTGTATTCTTCACATTAGTTTTAAGCATACCTAATTGCATTTTTGTTTTTTAATCCTTTCATCTTTGAATGCAACACTTTCTGTCTTTACAGTCCACTTAATGACGATAATGCTCTTGTTGGACATATGGATTTGAACGATTTCACTGTCTCAACTGACAGATAACGCCACTTTTTTATCACAGAAGACATTTCTGGGCTCTCCTCCCGTTAGTAAATGGTTCTCGATCAGAGCAGAATCCGATGTGACTCTGGGTGTTTATTCCTCCAGAAAGTCTGGCTCTGCACTCCCTCTCTATCCTCCAAAGCTAGCCTGCTCTGATTAGCTGAGCAGTGACTATCCCCTCTATTCCACCGAGCCCTCCCAAAAGAACACTTGGCATATGTCTTTGTTTTTTTTCACCGCAATTGCTGAAACACCCTGAACTCTATACCCTTATTTCCTGCCCCTCAACATGTACAGCGCATTGCGTCACTGATTGCACTGAGCATTTGAACTAGACATACATTTTGGTGTGCTGAAATATTCAATATGAATACATCCCTGAGATACTGGACTGGAATGAACACAAATCAATTCCCATTTAGTATTTACCTGTTGCCATATTGCCTCAACTATATTTTTCTCTGCCTGTTGGGAGATGGGTACCACTGGATATGGTTTCATGGTCAGGTATGTCTGATAAACTATGATTGACATCAGAGGCAGAATGGAAATAATTTTACGGTGTAGTGATGTGAATAGTGCACCGAATGCATACATGTGAAACACGAGGCCAGTACATTTTCAAACGTGATTACGGTAATCACCATCGTTACCCATAATTGCAGCATAAAGGCCAAAGTATACAGAATTAACAGCATGTTATTAAGGTAGTGATTATGGAAATTAACACAAAATTACAATCAACCTTAGATTGTGTACTGCATGCTTTGATCTGCGTGGTGGCTGCAGCATTCATATGTGAGCCCGCCTCTCCATTGAGTGTTTCTGTGTGTTAGACAAAAAAATGTTGAGTTTTGATGAGAAGCTTTTGTGTTTGGTGGTTGAACTTTCACACCCCGTGTGGTTTTGCATCTGTTTGTTCAGCGTGCGCACACATGCGAGTGTATAAAAGTGTGCGTGTGTGCCCGCTTCCATCTGCTCGTGTGTGTTTGTGAATTAGTGATGCAGCTAACAGCGGTATTAATGGCTACGCTGAGCCCCAAAAAAACCAAAGGCCACATAGGGAGAAATAAAAACCCTCAGAGAACAATCATTATGAATCCAGCAATGAAAACACCAGTGTGTGCCAATCCTCAGTTCAGTTCTCTGCATTATTCATTCGCTGACAGCAAAACAAATATTAACATATCAAATATTAACATCAATTCCCCTGATACATTCATACCACTCCAGAACTAAAAAGGGCAATTTAACGCCACATTTGAAACTTAAGTTAAAGGAATATATTCATGTCAGTGCAGGAGAGGTGTAGAGGATTTCACAGAGAACACCAGATAGATGATTTGCCATAACACTGTTTGGTCAATTTGTCTGTCGAGGCTAAATTCAGCCTTGAGCCTAGTTAAATTCAATCACATCGCCTTCGATTTAACAGTAATTTCTTGTGTGAAGAATAAAGAAAATATGAAAAAATGGGCCAAGACTCAGTAGATCGACACTTTCTCTGACAATGAACACGATGCTGATTTTATTACCAAGGATATTTTAGGGAAATGTTTTGATTTTCTGAAAGCTCAGAAATCTCATTTAGGTGTTAATGCTTTGAGAAAAATTTTCCCTCATGGTTTTTGAATAATAAAAAGGTTCCAATTTTGGTGCTATTCATGCTAAAAGACGTTGCCAAGACAGTAGCTGAACATATAAAACAGGCCTGATAGGTAAAAGCACATTTTACATCACAATTTACATGAATTATGAGATCAAACCTGCAAATCTCTTCTGTGTGATTTTCAAACACTGAGGCATCAACCAGCTGAGGTACAGGGCAGGTCCCTCGACTCTTATTATATTCTGATACAATCACTAATTAACCAAGACACAATACAAAACAAGCTGTTTCTGCAGTACAATAACAATCTGTGAGGAGAGCTGTGAAGTACGTGCCGTCTTCCCTTTCATTGTGTCTCTCCGGCACAAATGGGATTATTTTCTTAGTCTGCTGGTCTTTTGTTTCCTTGATGATCATCAGGAGACATCAGGACAAAAAGAGGAGATGACCTTTCGCACCCTATTATCCAAAAAATGACAACGATTCATACCTCACTCAGGGGGAGGTTTTGCAAATGTTTCTACTTATTGTCCGTCTTTTTATCTCAAGTCTGACAGGACTGATCCACAGTTGCATTAACTCTTTTTTTCGTTTTTTAACCCTTGCTAGTAGCATGGCTTTAGGCATTGGAGTAATGGTTGCTTGCTCCTCCACATTGATCGAGGGCTAAAGATCTCAATACTATCTGGTGGATTAGTTTGGTACAGGTATTTTTGGTTCTCAGAGGATGAATCCTACTTACTAGAAGTCCTCTGGCTCTACCTCAAACGCTGCCATGGGGGTCACATTTGTGGTTTCGACTGGAATGCCTTAACGTTATTGGATGGATTGCTGGAGGAAACTTTTTGCCAAGTCACTCAGTCCAAAACTTTGAATTATAACTTATAGGTTAAATTTGTAAGAAATGATTGTTTAGTCTCATACAGCACATATCGATGCTTTGGGTTGTTGGCCAACCTGACCTAGCACTTCAAAGTGTCACTACTTTATGACCTGGGAAATCCAAAGCGTCAGTATTTGTCATGTTGGGAATGAGACTCAGCAATCACTATCTTACAGACTAGCAGATAAGCAAATCTTCGCAAGCTAATACACTAAACTAAGATGGTGAAAATGGTAAAAAAAAAAAAAAAACTGTACCTGCTTAACGTCAGCATGTTAGTGTTTTCACTGTGACAATGTTAGCATGCAGACTTTAAGTCAACTTAGCCATCATATTCACAGAAACATGGCAGATTAAAGTAAATGTTAGGTTGGTGATTGGAAACTTTTGATTTATTTACACATGTAATGTGTGATATGGTGTCAGGTTGTAAACATTAGTTGCTGTCCACGTAGTGTGACCTTGATTAGTTATTGATTAGCATTAACCGTGATTAAAAGTAAGGTAAGCAATATTTTAGTGGTTTTAAGAAATTGTACTGGTGTAGCACCTTTAACCACACATTTGTGCACACCTAAAAGCTCATGAAGTTGGAAGAATGACTTCTCAACATGGACAATGGGACCATCCAAGGAGCATATGAATTTGATTAGTTTGGATTCGAGAGCACTTTAGGGTTTCTGGAATGTTGCCCCATTTACTAAACAAAAAAAGCACATGCTTTCCCAAGCCTGTGTGTAGAAATGATTCAACAATGTGCAAGGAAATCCAGGTAACACAGAAAAAACAAACAGGTGGCACAGAGGTATGTAAATTTTTGCTTGTAAAACATTTATGGGAAGCTCAAACAATATACAAGATGTTTCTTCTCAATTTGATGTAAATTATTAACAGAGAAGTGACACTTGCATTCCATCTAAGTTCATAACAGAGACATATTTTCATCCCATGTGTTCATATAATGCATCTTAATCGCCTCTGTTATGAGCTGAATATTACAGTGTTGCCAGGTGCTGAGGAAACCTGTTGAGTCTGCCTTTCAGTCTGTCTCCTCTTTGGCTTTCCCGATTGTCTCTTACAGAGTCTCTTCTCAGTCTGCAAACTACCTAAATCCATCACCCAGCCTCGCTAAGTCTCTCGTATTCCCATCTGCCACAGTACCTCGGCTACAGGGATCAAATCCACAGGTTAAATTGTCTCCTGCCCTTTGGACGTATCCCTGCTCCCGAACTGGCAGGGCGTCTGCGGGATTTAAGAAACTCTTTACCCTTTTAAAACATTCATTCATAAGGGCAATGTTTAAGCCACTCTGTGACATCCCTTGGACATCTGCAATATGGCTCAGCTTAATACATTATTTAATCCCTCCATTATGATAAGGATAACACAGAGTGGCAGAGTAGCGAAAGGAATGGGGGAGGAGGAGATGGAAGCAGAAGCAAGAAAGGAAGGCCTCGACCTGACATGTTACAGGCTGGTTTGACCCTCTTTGATAGCGCCGTTGTAATGTTTGACCCCTGATGGAGAAGAAAGGGCTCAATATAGGGTTGGGGATGGGGTGCAAGGGGGTCAAGTGAGAGTGGGAGGACCTGTGTTTGACATGAGTTTGACCCCTTTCAGGGAGTAATTGGCTACAGCCACTTTTTACACCGCCAGCTGAAGGTGGCGGACATGCAGTGACAATAGGCAGTATCGCAAAAAAGAGACTTCTGAGCATGAGAGACGGGCAGTGAGAGATTTAAAAGAACTTTCTTCTCCTGTATCTGATTTTATTGGACCAGTTCAGACAATCAGACAGCAGGAGACAAGCCAATATTAAATCTACTCAGGCAGTAAGAAAGGGTTTGTAATAAAAAAAGAAGGCTCAGTCGATGCCATTTCACCCTGAATTCAGATATTTTCCCAGTTAATATCATGGATTTTCTCAAAAAAGCAAACATGTAAAGTTTTCAATTAAAGTCATAAGATAAAGCTGTACTTTAATAGTTATTAGTTACAATTTTTTTAAAAGTTTTAGTATCTTTTTCTTGTTTCTTTTATTACTACGAACCAAGAAGTCAGACATAATGACAGGTAAATCATGATCATTTGATGACCTGTCATCCAGTCAATGCATAAGGAAAACCTAATGTCACTCCAGGGAATGACAGCTATTCATACCGCACTTCACTGCATTTGAAAGCATTAATTATCTTCTCTAATAATAACAAAGACCTCAAAAAGAACTTGTTGTTCTTGGGCATCATTATTCAAGCCTCCAACTTGACCTCATCTGTCATTAAACAAAATGATGGACAAGTAAACAGAAGTTGAAAAAGAGGCATCTTCTTTACTTCAGCTTTAGCCACTTTTAATGAAGACTTGCTGAAATGCACGGACACAAGCACAACACATCGGTTTTCACCCTTTCTACCCTACCCACATTTAAATGATGTTACTATGGTAACCCAGTTGCAGATCGTGGATAACTATTCAGGGCATAACTAGCTTGTAAGGGGCCGTGATCTGCAGCTACAACGAACACATTTCTGCGGTTTAACGTTTGAAGCCATACATGCCACTTTGACCATCACAAGTGCGCAAGTACAAAACACACAGGTCAAATCAATAAGCGAGAGACGAAAGCGAGTTGGGGAGGGAAGAGGAGGGTCAACGTTGAAGTTTGCAAAGCAGGAGGGAGAAAATGAGAAAATGTTGAAAGGAGGGTGAACAGAAAGAGTAAGGGGATGCTGGAGTGAAAGAAAAGCCACGAAAGAAGGTAAAACCAATGAGTATCTTACTACAATGTAATGTTTTGCTGAGAAAACTTGAGTCCTGGCATTCATGTAGATTACGATTGACACGCAACACATTGTCGCCAGTGTTGCCATAGTTACCTTGAAAAAGTAATCTGATTACTGATTACTCCTTTAAAAAGTAACTTAGTTGATTATTTGTTTTTAAAAGTAACTAAGTTAGATTACAAGTTACTTTATTAGTTACATTCAGCAGCTGTCGACAACACCGCCCGCCACCTCAACATGAAAATGACAACCGGTTTTGCCAATACTTTTTAACAGTAACGCCAAGCACAGCATTGATAGTAGTAGGGATCTCGTTTATTATGGCACGAAATGAGGGCGAGTCACCCGTGTTTAAGAGCAGCATTTCCTCTACAACATACCGCCCGACCAACTTCTTCAACTCTCCCCCACTTACTTGTTTTGCACCGAAGTCTAGCTTTTATGGTTTGGGTGGTGGGGGACCTCCTGCTGAAGTCGACGCCGTGGCTTTGCCCACAGCTCTCTGCTTAACGTTGTGTTTTTGAAACTCGATAGCACTTTGTCGCCAGCACAGAGTGCACAACGAACCTTAATGTTCTCACCTTTCGCTGACACAAACTCAAAATAATGACTATATTTCCAGGTGGAAAACGCACATCTCTCTCCTCCCTCCATTGTTTTGTGTTTGTGTCGCTGTGTGGTGTTACACGTGAGTTGTCCTCATGCTGAAAACGTGACTTGTCGCGTACGTGACATCCCTCCCCGAGACGCAAGAAGAAAGCAAAAATATATATTTTTACTAAGGAAAATGACAAAAATAATAGTAACGCACAGTGACTTGAATAAGTAACTTTAATCTGATTATTGGTTTGGAAATAGTAACGCGTTAGAGTACTCATTACTGAAAAAAGTGGCCAGATTAGAGTAATGTGTTACTAAGTAACGCGTTACCGGCATCACTGGTTGTAACAGCACCACTTTCACAGCATCACTTTCACCAATAAGGGATATCAATTTCATGTGTAACCACTCCCTCCTTGATCTTGCATGTGAATTTGCATGGTTGTGAGAAGAAGTGTGCAGGTAACAAGGTAATTTTTTGGACCAAGTCTATATTTTGATTAGTACTGATACCGTTGAAGCTTGAATTAGGTAACTTGTATTAGTTTAAAGAGTAGGTTCTTATGTAAAATGTGAGTCATTTCATCTATGCTAATTGCAAACAACCCTGCTGATACAGCTAGCTAAACAATGGCTGACAGGGGTGGGGATGGTTGTAACACCTTATAAGAAAATGTTACAACCATCCCTGAATCACAATTCACATATTTTCTCTATCCTACTCCAGAATTACTCCAGGACAGTCTGCATCCTCACACTCCGCACTGCTTTGTGCATATGAGTGTAAAGACTGGATTGCAAAATAGACAAGTCAACATTGAGGGACTGCTGAGAAAACAGTTTTCCGTGTGACATGACTGCAAGTGATTTTTGATAACTCCCTTCGACTGAGCACCACTTCCTCCAAACGCAGATCAAGTCTTTTCCAACATTTCACCTTTCAACAACTTCACAGATCATTGACTTCTCTCTGTGTGCCTGGGAATACAGACTGAGGATAAAATGTGAAAATTGATGAATACACTATTTCACTCACTATAAACCGTGACCTTCAACATGCTCTTGTTTTTCTAAGTTCTGGTCTTGAACTGCGCCAGCTGGGTCTGAGTGAGACATCAGTGGGATCTCTTACAGCAGCCCATGTTGGACTCAGGAAATCCAAAGGGCTTTTCTTCAGTAATGCTGATTCTGGAGCTGATACAAGAAGTTCAGTCTCGGGGGCTGTTGTTTCAGACTGTAAATATGTCATTCCTACACTGCCCAGTTGCCAGAAAAATATATATTTTTTTTTGTAACAGGTACCATATTGATGTTCAGATTACATGTATATGAGCTGCCTTTCATATCAGGACGGAAAAGGCAGTGGCGGTGGTGGTGGCATGCCATGTGAGAAACCCATACCCAAGTCCGATTCAACTGGGTATTTTTAGACACCGGTTGGGACCTTTTGCAGTTCTCTGAGTCAACAGAACCAGGTATCGTCAACAGAAACAACATCTTTTCCTAATCCAAACCAAGAGGCTTCGGTCCTAAACCTAACCAGACCTTACCAAATTCATCATGTGCTCACTCTCACCTTGTCAAATATGGCAGCTTGGTCATTGGCCTTTGGCAATGATGCTCTGCCTATACGCATGCACATGAGATTAGATTAGTTGGGTTACTTACATTACGTAATTAAGGGCCTACACATGCAGCATATCTTAAAAACAATTCAATGTTGACACTTCGTCACACACAAGACACAAACCCTGGTGTACCTTGGGAAAGTCATGTGCATGACACTCCTCACTGCCCCCACCAACCTGACCTCCCCCACAAGTCAGGGTAGTCCAGTTCCGCTTCGACGTGCTGCCAACTCCACAGTAGTGTGTACGTTCTGCGCTTGCGCGAGATGCGCAAGTCTTGTGTATAAAAAATATGCTGCACTAGACGTTTATGTAGCCAACTCTCTTTACTTTCGATCAAAACGAAACTTAACTATTTCAGACAAAAACAGCTGCATACTGAACATGCAGCGAGGCATTTACCAAATGAACACAGATTAATTCGTCCTGAACGGACATAACAGTTAGTCTCGTGCCAGTACTCCAAAACATGAAAACAGGGAATGACGGAACAGAATGCACAGAAAAACAAAGCGCACACAGTATTTGGCCCCTCCCACACACCAGGCTGATTCGCTAGCACACAACCAGATCAGAGAATCCAATGGCTCAGACGTCCGACAGCCAACCCCCTCAGACTTCGCATGTTGAATCGGAGCAGACAACGTCCGCGCGGCTCTGAAAGTTTCCAACGCAGCTGTACACACCGAACAGATTTCTTCCCGACCTCGTCCGGTTCTCCTAATGCTTCAGACGTCCAACGGTTGGACCAGTGTGTTCCTGCCTTTAGACGCTTAGGGCCACTTCACACCAGGCTGCTGTATTTGAAGCGCTGGGAGTGAGAACAGGCTGACCACAGTGTTGCCATAACATAGAATTGAAAACATAAAGAAACTTTATGGTTTTACATATCTGTATGATCTGAAATGTACAATCTGAAAATATGAATCGTACAGCTTAAACTAACCATGGTTTGCAGAAATGCACAATGCCTTCTGGAGGCTTTCTGTGCTTCTATTTTATTAATAGTACTTTTGTAAATGTTACATTAACCATGAGGTACAGTCTAAGGAAAAACCTTGTATCGCAGCCCTTCAGCTTAGTTATACAAAGTGTTTTTGACATTTTATGAAAATATTTCAGCCTTCTCTGGACTTGTACAAGACTGTATTTCTTCTATCTTCACCTAACCTTTTTACCTGTCCTTCCATTTGTGAGTCCTTCTATCCATCATTTGTCCTTCCTTTTCTTCTCTCCATATTTAATGTCCCTCTTTCCTTGCTCCCACTTCCCTTCATTTCTCTCTGATTTGCTTTTTCTTTCTTTCCCTCTCTCCTTCTGTCCTTCCTTATTGGACCAGAATTGAAAAAAGTAAAAAAAAAAAAAAAAAATGTTTTAAAAAAGGGTTGAAAATTATGTATTTCCCTTTTTTGTTTTATTTATGGAGCAGGCTTGCTTGTACTAGTTACTGTATGTGTGAATATATCAATAATACCACTGAAAGAAACTATTCAGCACACTCTTACTCTAGGAATGCAGCTTTTTTTATTATACTTTTATTTGTACAGGGATCAGACTACTTTTTCGTCGGATGTTTTTTCCATGTAAACCTGAGGTTGTTATGGTTGGAGAGGAAGAGGTCTCTGTTCAGCAGGGGGAAGTATTGGTTTGAGGAAATGGTCGACCTTTGACCCTGGCTGGTGGGTTGACAGCACACGGCACGTTTCCAGCTTCCCTTCAAACACACCTCGGCTCCGTCCTCCAGAGGAGCACGCCTGTACATTACTGCAGCACTTTGACGTGTGCTGTTATTCTAACACATGGCTAATATTCTCCCCGACACATTAGAAGCCAACATAAATATTCGCTTTCACTCTACTGTGTGGGTTTGGAATTGAGACCGGAGGTTTGACAGCACTGTCTGGAAACATCAGACTGGAACATTTTGCTACTGTTGTGGACTGCCGACACGCATCAGAAAAAAAACAACACGCGATTGTTTTGGACATTTAGAACACTTTCACTTGACATCAGAGACGTGGATGTGTCCGTGTCTTTAGAGAGTATGATTCAGAGAAAACATCTGAGCATTTCAACATTGTGAGAAACAAGGCGTACTAGCATCTGTACACCATAAACACCTCCTAATTCAACTTTTGACCGCAGAACAGGGCAAAGTTGTTTCTAGTTTGATTTAATGTCCCGAAGACAACAGGAGGGTTAAGTATCTAATGTGGCTGCTTCAGTAGAAAATGCAAGATCATTTATATGGAGGCAGAGAGAGATGTGTGACCCTGAGTAATTTCAAGTAAATCATTTTTCTCCTTTAATTATCTTAAAAGTATTCACAACAATTTCATCTTCCCTCAAAATAATAATAATGATAATTCAGTCTGTGATCCAACCATCTCATTTAATCACATTTTGACGAACACGCTGACAGCAGAGCAGAGAGCATTTTATTGAGACAGCGCTCTGACTCGCTCTTGACAGCCATTTAACATCTGATCTCTACATTTACTGACAGCTACTGACAGTCACTTAAACCAAGAAGGCTTTAGGTGAGCTAGCATGTTTGCTTCGCGTAGAACAGTGCCATGGTCTCTTTTTGGATACGACACTAGATGACGCAAAAGTTTAGAATTTTCCAATTTTGCAGAGGAGCAGTCGGTATCTGTGTGTGTCGAGGTGTGAGTCATAGCAGGTCGCTCAACTGGCTATGTCGCTGAAGTCAAAGGGTCTTGTTTACCATGCTACTGTGGATAAAAACCAGTAAAGTGTAAATCTGAAGGGACATCCGGCCATATTTCAAGGTAAAACAACATATTTGATAACCCATTAGCTAACGCTAAACAGCTAACCTTGATATTCAACCACTTCCTAGTTAATATTACCATTTGAAAACATCCAGTGTGTTTTACTTCTAGGCTATCATGTGTACTGATGTATAGAATTAATGTAAACGTCTCCAGTCGGATCATCTAACACTAACAATCAGTGGATGAATGCTAACATTAGACGTTAATGGAAGCTAAAGAGTTGGCCTGATGAGTCTATTGAGTTACCTATCAATCAGGAAGCAGCGGGGGCAGGTTCTGGATGTTTGAAGGACTTGCAGCCTGGAAATAAGCAGTACCACATTTGAGCTTCCCACCCTCAGCGTGAGGTCGGAGGAAAATGGCCGCCATGTGGATGTGGTCTAATGGGCATACATGAATTCTCTACAGGACAGCCTCACTTTCTCAGTTTGTTCCAACACCAAGGCTGTCATGGAACTGTCTTACGACCACAATCTCACTGAGAGAGGATCAGTGAAGAAAAGGAAGCACAAGCAAAACCGAAGCGGTTGTGCCAGAATGCATTTCCGACCACGAGAAGCACATGAAAGACGTGGGTGTTCTGGATCACACGGTTGTTATATGGTCAGTTCCAGCATCGCTCGCAGAGAAGTTGGAGGAGGCTCTACTTCTTCTTCTTCTTCTGCTTCTCGGTTGTCACATCCAACAATGCATATGTTGCTGCAAGGTGTTCTGGAGGAAAAACACTCACAGCCAAGTACAAGTGTGACTGGCATGGGAACTTGTTGCCCCAGTGACAGCACAGAGTTCCTAAGGGGGCAACACTGGAGCATGACTGTGAGAAAAGTCTCTCTGAAGCAAAGGGCCTGCAGGGAGTGTGTGCTGTCAATTAGGGGTAATGTTAAATCCTGCCAGTGTCACCCTCTGTGGCTGCAGACAGTGTTAAGAGTCCGGACACCTCCAGTTACAGTGGGATGATGGCATATAACTAACTGTGAACAAACTGTGGTGTAGTTATTGCAGTGACACAGTTCAGATCAGTTATGGAACATTTGCAGATCAGTAGGATGGAGGGAGGAGGATTTACTGTGTGTAAACATGGGTAAACAAATCACTGTTAAATGTATGTATGGTTTTTTTTGTATATTGATTTTTTTTTGTGTAAATCAACATTAGGGGTAAGGTTTTCATCAGTTTCAATAAAAGCCAAAGGTCTAAGCTCTCTAATGGTTTCTATTGCAGGGTTCTATTAGACACAGAAGCTGTAATAGCAAATTTGTATATAAGCATTCTAGTTATAGTGCATGTTTGACTTTTTTAATTTATTTTATGTTAAACTTTACCAATTTCAGTTTTCACGTATGTTTTCCTCACCTCTGCTAAAAATATTGGCGACAGATAATAATAAGTTGACGACCGACAGATGTCCACATTAAAACAGTATGAGAATAACAAAATATACTGAATACGATACAGTCAGAGACACATTAGAGATCAGACACACAAAAGAAGGAAAATGAGAACAAGGCCCTGCCAGACGCCCGGACTGAAGTTCACAAAAAAATACAAGTGCAGTTTCATTTTTCACTGGTGATAATCGGCCGTCTCTACCTGACCTGTTCAGCCCTTCGAGAGGTGCCTTTTTAGTGGTGCTGCATGACTAATGGACCCCAGTTACTCATCCATCAAACTATGAGGGCAGACGTCTGCGGGCCACCGTACGACTACGCACCGCCGATCCCCAGGCTGGTTAACGGCACCGTACTGTAAGCATGGGAAACAGCCATGTGTCACCTCAGCATAAAGCTATGCTAATTAGCCAAGCAATAAAAACATTCAGGCTAATTAACAAAGAAAAGGCATATAAAGGGAAGGAATGTCAAACAGACGGGGGGGGAGGAGGGGGGAGACTCAAACTGCGACTCACAAAGGGAAGGAATGTGGGAGACCAAACACCAGCTGAGGGTGCTCTGTGCATGCTCCTGTGTGTCCACAGGGTTTGTGGGCTTTTAATTGTGTGTGTGTGTGTGTGTGTGTGTTAAGATGTTTGTGTATGAGGCAGAGGTCATAATGTCTGAGAATATCCAGCTTCCACATGTCTCTAGGGCCTGTTTTCTTAATTACAGCCTCGGCCATGTCAGGCAGATTGTTAATTTTCTTGAAATGAAATGTTTTATTCATTAATCTGCGAGACACAATGAATCCAAGGGAGAACATATTTAAGTATTAAAGTTAAAACATTGAAACATAGTCCCAAGATGTTCAGCAAAATCACATAAAAGTAAAAAAGAAGTTTAAGAAATAACCGAAACATTAACATCACTGTAAAAATGCTGATGCAAGAAGATAACAAAGACATAACTGACGCAGCCACGTTACAGCTGTGTCACTGCTGAAGTGACATGTTGACCTGATGGAGGAAAAGCTGGGGGATCATTTGAGTCAGTAGGATTCATCATCTGGGAACCATGAATGTCCGCGCTAAATTTTTATTGCAGTCCATTTGGAATTTACATGATTGATGAACATTTTAACCTGCTGGTAGTGTTTTAAAAGTCAGGGGGTCTCTTCAGTTGTTAAGGTTCATCCTGTGGGGAAGATCAATATCTGTATGGAAACAATCATGGTAATTCCCTACATACTGGGAAGAGCCAGCTAGTCTTGCTGACTGGCTAACTTTTTCCAGTAAGGTAAAAAAAAAAATCAACAACAATCAACACTGCAAGAAAAAAAAAAAGACATCCCAAAATGGTAGCCTCAATAAGATCAACAATATGTACAAAGCTAACTGGTAAGGCTCATTTATGCTCAATGTTGGATACACGAAGGAAAAGTGGAGGTCCATGATATTTAGTGGTTGTATTGCTTAACATTTGTGTCAATGTGAAGGAAGCATGGAAAGAACTGGGCAGTGTATCTTCATGTGTAAAGGGAGCATAAATGAGCCTATACAGGTGAAGTAATTAGCAATGAAAAAAACACCTTGAAGGCTGGAGACAAAGGCAACGTCAGGCTATTGTAGTGTAAAACAGATTAGTTACACTGAATTTGTAAGTACAGAATGCATCTAAATCTTATTTATTTATTCATTTTTTAATTGCTGCCCTCCCGAGAGACTCACTGCTAGAAACCCTCAATTTATCAGCCTGTGAATATTCTTCATAGCAATATGTCTCTTGGCCTGTAATAATATTTGTGTTTCCTTTCATCAACTTAGATGACCTGTTGAAAAGGTCCAAGTACCAAAATGTTGTTGTCATTATACTTAATTGCGAGTGAAGTGGACAGTGTGCAGGAGTCTTTTTCCTGCTTTCATTAACTTCACAAAAATGTTCAGGTTATGAGCACAATCTTACTTCCACAGGAGGCGCACAATGAGGTAATTAAGAAAGGAGATCAAGGACCTCTTTCGAGAAGATTTGGCGCTTCCAATGATTCGACATGCCAAGAGAATATACATAACAATATCTTTCATATCATGATCAAAAATACACCTATTGTAAACTTGCTCCAATGCAACTCTTGTAATTTTAATCCAAAGCAGCAATGGTCCTATGACAAAGACTTCTTTAAATTGTTGATTTCTGCAGGTCACAACAAGGTGCATCTCCACTTTTATTTTGCTCAACAAGAACTCTCTTTGTCTCACAGATTACCGCAACGCAAACAGGCCTAACTGATACGGTTGGTGGTGCTATGATTCTGTCCTAAAAGCTGCAGGCGACACAACCTGAAACAGAGCGAGCCCAGCTGCAACACTGTGAAGCTGTAAAACGGACTGTAAAGAGTAGAAACAGGAAGAACCTCTGGATTCCTCTACATCTGTGTGTTCAACATGTAGGTATTTACGAGAGCAGAGTTAAGGACTGAAAACCACGAGCGTGTTCTGGCTGAACGTCTTTGTCAGAGTGCTACAGAGCATGAAACAAACAGGATCTTATAAAGGCCGCACCCACAGAGGTAAACAACTGATCACAGCTGTGTCTCACACATTTACAGTATAGCTTAAACAGTCTAGTATTTCAAAATAAAAGAGAGACAACCTGGATTAAGTCAAAAAACACACATAACATATTTTCTATGTTAGTAATTGCAACCCATCAAATGTATCTTGAGAACAGTTGACCAATGGCATTATTATACAACTCTGAACAACTGAGAAAACAATGACATCAAATCAGAAGAAGCTATCATAGCCTTTAGCTTTTGTCGCACCACCCAATGATATATAACCCTAACTAGTCAGCAAGAGGAATGTTAACAGACAGTAATGAGACAGGAGTCAAAGCCACTAATGTTCCTCTTGATTGTAAAAGCCCCATTATCTCAGCTAGCAAAGCTCACCTGACCACTGACAGCTAGCGTAGGTCGTAGCAATTACTGTGACTTATTAGTGCTGAAGTGTTTCCCGCATGTTAGCATGCTAACCGTTAGCTCACCAAATACAGAAGGTAACTAACCTCGTGAGGATCACTTGGAGGTGCGGCTAAAGGGATATTCCGGCGTAAATTGAATCCATGGTCTAACACACCGTGACACCGAGTAAGTTTTAGTTTTTACACAACTCACCACTCTCCTCCAGCAGCTGGCTCGTTGTGGGCAAGGTAACCAGACGGTAACCAGATCATGGATTAAATTTACCCCGGAATATCCCTTGAAGTATAATTTTGCTGCTTTCTGTTGAGAGCAGGGAGAGTACAATAAAATAAAAAAAACAAAAACTATATAAATAGTATGATATATTGTACATTATAGTATGTAAGATTATCAGGATAGGAAATTTTAAAAGGACATCGGGCATAAAATACATTTCCTTTAAAGTTAAGAAACATTTCTGTCAGAGTGTGCTTTAAAATTGGTCTTTTTTACCCCCTCCAGTCTCTTTTGATTCACAATTGTGAAATTTTGCTGTATACAGTTTTTACTTATGCACATACTTACTCAAATCAACAAAAAAAAAACATTTTAAATAACTCTACATATTTGAATAGTAATTCCAGCAGAGGGAGCATTTCCATATATATAATTTTGTTACTTCTCCTAGTCTAAAAGCAAGAATTTACATTTCCTAACTCTCGAACTTGGCTTGTTTTTTAAGCTCCTTCCTAACACTAACTTCTTTGTATTGGAGAAGTAACCTCATTGTTTATCCTGGCGGGATGGTATTTGTCCGTGATGAGCTGCTGTATGAACAGTTCAGACACACCTGTGATCAGTGCTTGTTAGCCTGCAGGTGTGGCTGTGAGGACCTGTGTGGTCTCTGCTCTGTGAGCCAGCCAGCCAGCCAGCGCGTTAGTGGTTTAAGGACTTCCTTGAGCTCTCATAAACTCACACATGTGCCTGGTATAGATTTATATACTCTAAAAACCAGGGTTATGTTAAGCCCGATGTAGGAAATAATTTATTCCAAAACTGTGGTGCGTTGAAAGCGACGTTTGAATGTGTTTCTTGATGTATTGTTGGGAGGGGACGTTTGGTTTAACCGGGAAAACACAGCAAACAGAGCAAAACCGCCCCCTCTTCTCATGTTGACTTTTTCCAGTGTTTCCTCCAACCCAGGAGGAACTACCGAGTCGTTTGAGATCCTGAAGCGCTCTTAGTGTATTTTCATGATGGTGTAAATAAACAAACTCAAAATCCAAACAAACCCTAATGAGACTCAAACAGTTAGAGAGAGAGCAAACACGACTGTCGAGAACAGGGCCGTGGCTGCAGTGATGTAACTGCAGCTATGGAGGAGCCGCCGGAGCATTTTAAACACGTACAGGTCGGCTGATGGGACTTTATTCTCTTCTGCTACATATTAAAATGTCTTCTTAAGTGCAATCTCTTAATTAGCAGCCCATTCATTCACACTGATCACACAGCTGCAGTGTCTCTTATTCTGTCAGAATTACACCCGCTTCTGCAAAAACAATCTCCCATATCAAGTTTGTGTATTCAGTGTTGTGAAGACAGAATCAGGCAGATCAGTGCATTAGAATGAAGAGAAGGTACGCTTAATGCCGGCTAATTTGGAAACATTGTCAAACTATGTCATTGCAGTGGCAGTTTTTTTACTAGTTTTAAGAACAGACTTGTTCTCAACTCATACAGGAGACAACAAAATGATTTTCACAGTGCGCCAGCCTCAATTCTGTTAATTAGGCTGACTGAGTCTTTGTGCATTTGAGACAACCAGAATCATGATCCATGATCATCCTGACCTCAGATACACACCGGTGATAGCTACAGTGGGCACTGTCCATTGTTACAACGACCCATCATTCCCAAGCCCCAACAGTCTAAAAAATGATAAGTGTCCCTCTGATTGGCTGACAGTTTGTTGCTTGGGTGGGTTTAGCTGGCTGGTGTGATAGTTAGAAAAAGCTGTCAGGGTCAGAGCCAATCAGAGGCAGAGCAGGGGCAGGCCATCGCGGAACGGAAAACAAATAAGGCAGGGAGCCACAATTCTCTCTCATTGACAGTAACATTTTTTGAAAATACATTGCTGCAGCGTTTTGAGCCTGGAAGGCTTAACACAGGAATGTTTGTATGTTCCCACAGACGAGTGACCATGTGACCTGATGTTCATGAATGATAAGTCAACAGCTCCATCATGACTTTCTAAATAAAGCTGCTTGTATGTATAGACGCCATTCAGAATACAGACAGAGACAGAGTGCCACAGTCAAGATCATCATGGAAACAACGATGACGAATGGTTTCACTGAAAATGTCCTCATCGACTGCGCACTTGATTAGCACAAAGACGTTAATAGTGTTTGTGCACATATCTGCCCGTTTAATCCAAATTTAGCCTGTATTTTCTCAGGATAGTTTTCCGAAGCATTTTTTTTTTTTTGCCCACATTAATTGTTCTCATTGTAGCGTTACATTTAGCTTTAACCTGCACATTTTAATCACAAACTAAAAAAACCATACTAATTAAATTTTCATAACTGAATAAACAATTTCATGCTGTTTTACTTTTGTTTATAGCTCCTAGCTTCAAACAGTTTTCTGGGGACCTTATGTATGTTTATTCAGTTAAGGGAGAAAAGAAATGTCTGAGTTTGTGTTATTGCCTCATTAATATTGTAATTATCAACATTCTGAGATGGAATTTCTTCTACAAAACTACGCAGTGCCCCTTTAAGAAAATAGAGAGCCACAGACTCCACAGTGAGGGAAGCTGCTGTAGACCAACATGTATGGAGTTAGAATCATGCCAAAACCTCACACACACACACACACACACACACACACACACACAAAACGTGTTTTACTCACGCCCAACAATTCACAAACAAACTCAGTGTGGTTTGCAAATACAAAACATCATTCACAAGCATTTTGTTTTGCAAATAAGAAATGTACTTATCAAACAAATACATCATGCTTCAGAAACAAATACAGCATGTTTTACACATTCAAAGAAACATATTTCTTCAAGTACAAAAAAAAATCCTTCAAGTACAAACTAAAATCTTTCAAGTACAAAAAGAAAAACTGTCATGTGACTTTTGGCACTAATTTTCCGCCTTGCTGATCCACACTCACAGTTTGTGAAAGATGTTTTGTATTTGCAAACTGCACTGAGTTTGTTTGTGAATCGTTGGGTGTAAGTAAAACTCGTTTTGTGTATGTGTGAGAGGCTTTGGCATGATTCTAACTCCATAAACATGCTCCTGTCACAGTATCAACTGCTCCGCGAAACAGAAACAGTTTAGACAGTTATTAGAAAGGATGTCACAAAAAAAAAAAACTGTGTGAACTTGTTGACCTGTTTGCAACCAAGCTAACAGCAACAGACCCAGACAGCTACAGACAGCTGACGGACAGGTTTTCCTCACCATCACAACATGCACATTATCTCCAGTCAGTGCCCTCGACCAGAAGGCACTGACTCAGGTCTGGACTGGGTCCCCAGATGCATACACACTGCCCACTGCTCCCACAGGGTGGGTTAAATGAGGAAGACCAGTTTCACTATCTCTCTCTCTCTCTCTCTCTCTCTCTCTATATATATATATATATATATATATATATATATATATATCTTTAAATGAAGATTCTTCAATTCTTCTTCTATC